>JBBPTF010000005.1:0-74973 GCA_038094015.1 Phylloporus cf. gajari | reverse complement strand
GAGAATGAGTGGCTGCTTTCAGATTGATCTGATCGCTTCTAAAGCGATTATATAATCACCTTCTGTGCCTGGTGATGGTCCAGGGCCCAGAGGGAGCAAGGTGATGCATAAGTCATGCATCAATATTACTAGATACAAGCATCCTGGTCTTTTGAGTAGGATGATGCATCATATAGTCTTACAAGGATTATTGTAGTGTTGCATCAATCCTTGACAAGGATCCTTGTAAATCATGCATCACAGTCTCAGGATGACAATGTCAGGCAATGTCGTTCAAATCTCAGATGTGACAGCTGTGTGACAAATCGATCAATCACGATGAACAAGGATATTCCGATCCGGCCAGATCCTTCCCACAACTCCGATTTTTTTTGGCCAGGCACACGGTCCTAAAGGAGGTCTCGTAAAACTTCCGTGTGTCACTTTCAAACATGGATAAGTACTTGTCAATTTCATCGAAGGGGTCGTGCATGGACAAACAGCCTTGGAATTGTGGAGTTCAAGACCGACGAATTTCCCTTCCAGCTAAGGTCTTTGTACCTCTTTCATCCATGGATCAAGTTCCTTCTCGCCTACCAGACTGTCGGACATGGACCAAACAAGATTCCCGAGAATACGGACGACTGGTCATCCGCACTAGGCGAATTTCTGTCGTTTGGGGCTGACTTGGATGCTGGGTGGGCACGTTGTTGACGGCGAAGGGTGACAAATATGGATGCATAAGCGAACAGACATGCCAGGTGCGGTTGTGGCCTTGAGGTTTGTCATATCAGGTCGTTGTCATCAGCAAGTATCTTCACGCCTTCCTCGTGCCTCTGCAGTGGAAGTGGGGGCAGGCGACTAGTGAAAAGGTGCTTGCACACATTACTGTAGCTTATTTACGATCTGGACGTTGCAGCCCTAGAATGCATGTATTGGAATATACATTGGCACACCATCGTCTACTTAATACCCCCAGTCATATTTCATCACGCTCCCTCTTCATCCTCTGCCACTCCTTGAGCACTTCGGAACTATATGCACCCCAGCTAGTAGGTGCGACCTCGACATGTGAATCCAGGGTAAAAGGTAGGCCAGTGGATCCATAGAAGTGTTTTAAGTCCCCAAATTCCTTAGTGCCTTCGTGGGGTACAGATCCAAACACTAGCTCATTTAACCTGTTCTTCTTTCTCCACCCCTCCCAGTCTCAAAAACCACTACGTTGAGCATCCCACAAGGCAGATATTTGAGACAGTGCACATACCTAGCTCTTCGGATGCGTACTGCCACGATCCGGAGACGCCTCCACAATCGTTCCCTGGTTCATAAGGGGCAGCAGTATCCCGCTCATACATCAGCAGTAAGAATAGGGAGAGAATTGGAGGTATAACCCCCCCATTTCTTGAGAAATGCCATGCTCCATCTCTAGGCCGCGCATCTGATTCAGGCTGCTTGGAAAGTACCTCGTCAAAAAAAACCCTACGGAGGTCCACCAAGTAGTTTGTGAGACGTTTGATATGCTTCTGGAATGCGTTGGGAAGCTGAGGGGAAAACGAGGTAAACCATAGGCAGTAAAGCGTGTGGTTTAGGAACCTGAGACCAAAACGACATTCAGCTGGAACCCAGGTAAAAATGTGGGTATCATTCAGGACCGGGAAGGCCTGCTTCTCCACATCATATTCCCCACATGTAAGGAACGCTGGCATCCCAACCGTCGAGCTTTCTGACTTTAGCCAAAGGTCATACGCAACTGCATGGGCCTGTAGCAGTAAGCCAGGAGGCGCATGGCAACGTGCGAAACTAGAGCGTGGGTGAGTAGACATAGGGTTGGCCTCCTTCCCAGTCCTGTCCATTCCCTCCCTCTGGGATGAAGTGGTGAGCCACGCGTACCAAAGTAAAGGGTGAAGTTGAAGTAAGTCATCTCCGACCGAATCAAAAAGCCTTTGTCTACGAAAATCTTGAGCCAGATTTACAATGGTATGCAAATTTTCCGGGCTGACAAAATCACAGGCAATTTTGATTGCATCGTCGCAGTTGCTAACCTAAAGGAGCCAGATAGGTGGATATAGGGTAATTAGTGGCATACACACCTGGTGGGGGCATCCGGCAGGTATGAACACAGCATCCCCCGGCTTTTGGTATATTACAAATGGATGCACATCGTATTGCTCCGCCAACGACCGCAGCATGCTTGGTGTGAGATAATATTGCTGGGATTGAATTGGGTCCTTTCCTGTCGAGTGTTCTATGCGCCCTAGAAAGCTTCGAACCTTGGAAGTAAGGCGCTCGGGAAAGATATGCCACAATGCACACCCCGAGGACCCATCTTCCCGGCTTGCAGCCCAGGTCATGATGTTGACCGCGTCGGACACGTCGAGATGCAAGGGGGTAGATCCATGGTGTTGATCATCATGTTGGCTGGCATGAGCTATGTACATTTTTGGTCCTGCAAAGCAAGGTTGAATAGGCTAGCTAAAGCAGAAGGTGATACCTGCCAAGATCAGGGGCAACACAGTTCAGCGGAAAGTAAGCCGCGAAATTGAGAACGCCATCCGGTCGCGTCATGTCCCCAAAAGGCACCAAATGTAGGAATGCATCATAAAGCCTCGGGAAAACGTCTCTGAAATTTGCTGTAGGGGGCCAGTCCTTGTTTTATCTGTCGCCACGTTGATCTTAACAGACCACAAACCGGCTTAGCTGACCTTTAACTTTTGAATTGCTCCGTCTCGCCCACGAAACGCTCTATTTCCAAAGCCCGAGAAGAACTCCTTCACCGTGGATTTTTGGTAGTGGTTTGTTTCGCAATCGATCAGCTCTACTGCTGTGGAACCATGGGCCTTGATGAATGAGGAGGGGGTCCAAATTTCCTGGGATACGCCGCTAACCCCAGACACTACCAATGGCTCCCCGGTGGACCAGTGCTCCCGGAAAGTATCCATAGAGACGCCATGTCGTAAAACACCGACCTTCCCTGATCTCGTAGCCGGACGCTTCACAAGCGTCGCGTTTCTGCCATATAAGCGCTTCAGACAACCTCTATCGAACGGATGAAGACAGCCCACCCTTTCGAAAAGTGGGATTCCAACGTCTTCTCCATTCCATCAACGGCTTCGCGAAGTTCATCTAGACGGAAACGGGAAGTAGGGAGGAGCGGACGTGTAGAAGAAGGGTGGATATGAGCATTGCCTTCCGAGCAACCATAGCAAAACTCTCCGCCGCAGTCCTGGCAAAACCAAGTTTCTGAAAACACCGAGGTTCCGCACCGATCTGAGAGACATCACAGATGCATTAAATATGCAGCCCGCTGGTGCTTAGAAAGTATACTCACCACAGGTAACTCGAATACCGACCTCGCGTGGGCGGAGAAGGATTCCGTCTTTCAGCTGGTGGCCCATCTCTTTCTTCAAGAAAGGAAGAAGTTCTGATGCACACTGCATCTTTGATTTGGTCAGTATGGGCTGGGGCTGGTAGGGTACGGGTGGTCCAACCTGCATCTCGCGGACAATGCTATAATCGGGCTCCCTGTTAAACGTTTGACGTAGTATTGGATTCTGTCCCTGTTCACGGGAAAAGTTGAAAGGGGGAGTCCGGTCACCCGGTGCTGCATTCGATTCCAGAAAGCGTATGCCTTGAGGCATAACTCGTTAATAGGGCATCGTCCCCTAAACTGAACAGAAGTAGACCTTGGAACCTGCATTCTTCTCCAGTGCGTATGCATGCCAAGCATTGCGTGGCCCTCGTTTCCGCGGGAAGGTCTTTGCAAGGGGTGGTTTGCCACATTCGCTGTTTGGCCTTTCACTAACCTCTTGCGCAGCCTAGGCTACCACGTGTTGTCTGGACAACATGTACAAACATCTGCACTACACAGATCCGCGACAGCGCACCATGCTCAGGTGGACAAGGCGATCTTGCACCTGTTGTAGCCCCCTTCGTGTGCTCGTAGATGCACCCCTGGAGTGGAGCGATGACACCCCGCTCACCGCTAAATTTCTCATTATCGCTCCTCCATTTTCTCCGCCGCTTTTCCTGCCCCGGCCAGCCTCGAATTCTCCATGATTGGCATCGCTGGCACCCCAAGACTGCCTCTATCCATCCAAGCCCCCTCAATCTTGATGCGATGCAAATCCTTTCTCGCTCGCAACCTCGAGACTCAGCATGTCGTGACCGAAGTTTGTCTCAGCACTCCATCCAACACCCGGCGCTGCTCGTTGCGCTGCTCCCTAGCACCCTCGTACGACACGTGTATATGCATATCCCCTTCTACAACCTACGATGTTTTCGCGCTCGCTGGCCACGGGAAAAATGTGGCGTTTGGTGAGACAGCCCACCCTCGCAGGTTTTATGGTGCTGCAGTATTTCGAGTTGATGGACCCTACGAGCCATCCATTGATCAAGATGCGGGCCTATATCGAGCGATTTAGGAAGCTGTCTTCATACCTGTCACCCATGAAAATGTCGCCAGATGGCATCCGGATACTAGCCACTTGACGGAGTAGTACTTACGTGTGCATACAGGCTAATTTAATGTAGCACTTCTGAATTACGGCCAGATCCAAAACGTTCTTTCGTCTGTTCCACTTCGATTTGAGCTTACCCTTGTTATAGGCCTGCAGTAGTGCATGATTCACCTGTTGTAGGAAGATTTGTACAAACGGCTCGGAGAATCTCGACAAGTCGAAGCGCAAGACAAGTTGGATGCACGTTGCATAGGCCACCCGTGACGTAGTTCAATCGCCACATAAGCCTTGTCGCTGTGATCTGCTCGTCCACACGAAACAAGGCAAATAGTGGTGTGGCTGGATCAAACTCGCAGCTTACTATAGTGCAATCACGCATCTAACAGATGAGCCACCCCCTCTGACGAACGGGTCAGTCTCTACCGTGCATAGGTTATTCCAACTTTCACGGGCTGGATTGGCACCTAATCCCTGCGAGGACTGCTGTCGCTGTCACATCCTCTAACAGGTCCTGGTGTCCCAGAGCCACCATCGGAGTCCAACACGAATAGCAATCATCGCATCACAGATGGTTGGGCCAGTCCCTGTGCAGGCCAGTAAGTACGTAGGTACAGTGTTAGATGCCTTACTAACGAACGTCTGAATTATCAGATCTTGATGTCTGGCGTGGAGAAGCGGTTGCGTTGTTGCAAGCCGAGCCACGTTTGTCCCGTAAACAATAAATCGAACTGGAATAGACGAAAGCGGTCTAATGTTTTAGATCTAGCTGTAACGCAATTAATCTGCCACCCGTGCGTGCAACTGGGTGAGAGTGGAGACGATGACCAAGTGTACAAGGCAACTCGGGGGATCTATCGTAGGCGGCGTCCAGTTGCACAAGCCCTTGTGCTGCCCCAGTCTTCCTCACCCTCTTCCTCCAACTCATCCTCCATAAAACAGATGGTATAACCTGTCAAGTCCGACACTGTATTGTTAATGTGGGTGCGGATAGTGTCAGTACACGTTAGGGAGGAAGCAGGCCGGCGGGAGTAAGGTTACTCACCCTGTTTCTCCCAAGATCAAGCGTGCTGCGGGCGCGCGTATCTCCGCGTCACCTCAGTATGAATGTCTTGACTTTCGTTCGCATACGCCTTATCCGGGCGCGGCAAAGTTTGGCACGTCGGGGAAAAGGGGTATAGGAACAAAAAAAAAAGCACCCTATTCTCACGTACCAAAGTCTGGTACGTTGTGAATTGAGTACGGCAAAAAGGGGGAAGAACCCTCGCCGAAGAAAAGAATAGAGCAATTTCATCCTCGCGTGCCATAGTCTGGCTCGTGTGGACGGGGACATAAAAAAGTAACCCCATTGAAAGAGAATACTGCAACCCCATCCTTGCGTGCCAAGGTTTGGCCCGTTGTGAATAGAGCGCGACAAAGGGGGGAGCCCTAAAAAGAACGACACTACTGCCGCGGTAAACCGGGAATTTACTGAAAAAATACAGTGCAGCCCCACTCTCGCGTGCCAAGGTTTGGCTCGTTGTGAATAGAGCGCGACAAAGGGGGAATCATCACCGGAAAAAGAAAAGAACGCTGCTGCCGTGAGCAGGGAAAACATCACTGAAGAAAGGCCGCCCTCGTGCCAAGGTCGGCTCCCTGGGCTCGGTAGAAGGGCTCATCGAAAAAAGAAAGAGGGATCTCATCCTCGCGTGCCATGGTTTGGCTCGTTGCGGACTGATGAAGTGGTGAGAAAAAGCCCGGTCCTTCCAGAAAGTTCGGGGTTTAGGAATTCCCGCAATGTCCAGGGGACTCCCACGGTCCGGTGGGTCAACCGAAATCATCGCCTAGTAAGTATCTACATTATTGTACCGCGCCTCGAGCTCCCAATCCATGAATGAAATTATCCAGCTGTTGAAGTCATCTCAACCCCTCAACAAGTCATCCCTCCAGCAGCTCTTTCAGTTCGTGAACATTGCATCCGCACTCAAGGACGAAATCATGATCGAGAACACCTACTGGAAGTCTTACCACCTGTGCTAGCACAATTCCTCGCAGCCGCCTGTCACTTGGTGCACAATGGAGTTACCATTTCATGATACTGTTTAAGGATGCCGTCTGGAGTGGTATTGTCCCGATGCGCTCGGGCACGTCTGATGCCTTTCAGAGGCCTGGTTTGCAGACCGGCGTATGTGAGTGTACTAATCACACACAAAAACGAAGACACTGGAATTAATTCACATAGCCGAGTTCCATCTTCTTCCGCCACACCAGATGTGTGTTACTCCAGATTGCCCCCGCACACGGAAGGGCTGAGCCTGCATGAGGCTCAGCAACAAATAGCCATCGTATCCTCTCAAGGGTGGTTCTCGTGAAGCCAAAGCTGTTCACTTCCATTGCAGATGTGAGTCGGCCACGCTGTGGTTGTGGTCAATATGTCTACTGCGGCTTGTTCAATTGAGTATTTCCCCAGCTACAGTGTGCGCGAGGCCGATGAAAACCCCCACCATCAGACTCAACCAATAATCATTCTTACGTACGCACCCATTATGTCATGATCCTGCAGTTCATCCAAGTTGCAGAGCATGTCTACATTGAACGTGAAACTATTGAGCTTTTTATCACATCTATGGAGCATGGATGGTATGATATTTGCTTGTCCTGGGTGCGTACCTCTGACGTTGTACTGCGTCATGTCGGCCGCCAATGTGCTCGAGTATACAGTAGGTGTTTTGGCAATTATTCCTTGAAACCGACAAACTTTGTCAAAGCTAGCCAACGCAGGTCATGCTCCTCGCTATTGGCCACGATCTGACAAATCCTAGATACAGACCTAAAGAGAATGTTACACATCGAGCAGAAGGGTACATAGATTATCGAAACAAAATTCAATCCCTATCCACCATCCTTGTTCCTGGACTCATTGTCCAGAAAGACTGACCAGAGAACCTTATCCGTGCGCCCACACGCAATATAGTGTTCGCGTACCGCTGCATTAGTGTCCTTCCAATACTGGGAATGAGTGTAGAACGTCGTCTCGACGAACTTGACGCCGAAATCCATCTCAAATATATCTGAAACCTTAACTTTCCATGTGTATGCTTCGCCTTCTGGCACAGCTGAAACCCGGCCTCGATATCGCATACATGAAAATTATGTGGCTATATACGACAGCCAACAGTATCACGATCAGAGTCTTGTTGTTTGATAATAGGGCCGGAAGAACGTAGATCTGGTTCAATGGACTCTGCTTCGGAGGTCCAGTGGTTTCCTGGAAGTCTCTTGTTTCGACTGTACTTCGTTAGCACCATTGGATGGGGTGCAGGTTGCGATGAACAAGCGTGGCAGTCATGGGTAGCGCAGCAGCGCTAGTCCGTTGTAGTCCCAGTCCGTGGGGGAGTCCCCCCAAGTCCCCCACAGACTCCGCCGAACTTTGCGGGGATTCCCATGTCCCGAACATCCTCCAAACTTCAATAAAAAATTCATACCCCGACGGCACGATCCCGAGCATCAGTCTTAGGTCAATCAGCACTTAGGATGGGATGTACACGGGCTACCTTGATTCTTGACCATGTATCCCAGAATTTGTGCACTGTATGCCATCCTACGATGGTCAAAGTGCACCATAATTCCGCGCGCAAAACGACTGAACAGCGCGCACGATTCACCGAGCCTGCAGCGCACAAATAGGACTTACTCGTGGACGCGCGCAGATCGTGCTCCGAGTAGCACCCCGTACGAATAATGAAGTGAAAAAAATCCTCACAAAGAGTCAATACGAAAAGTTCGTTAGCCACCCGTCCACGGAGGTGAGACTCCTACTCTCACGTGAGACGCAAAAAGAACAGGCATACTATTGACAGAAGATTTTCATTTCCAATAGCGAGGCCAAAAAACAGATGCTGGCAATGCTACGCACATGTCAGGAATACCTAGTAGGCAACAGCACAGGTATTGCTAGTGTACCTGTACCCTTAGCACGGACGACCCTCATGGCGGATTGCTTCTAGAGGGTGACGTGCGGGTGTGTGGGCGCAGGGCACATGCATTGGCATCGCTATCCTGTTGTCAGCGCGTCCGATGGTGCAGTGGGGTCGTGGGTGCCGTCGCATCATGGACGTAGGATTCACGCAACTTGCAGGTAGTATCCTCGTGTCGTGTCGTTTTGACTTGGGACGCGTGTCGCTTGTTCTGCCATCTCCCACTCCATTCCGCCGACTTCGCAGTCGTTCTTGCGCTCTAGATCGCGCTCGACAATGCAGAGTGTGATATCTTCCGGCGTGCACTGGCTTGCACGCGCTGGAGTCACTCCCTTGACGCGCCAAAGCACGCCGTACGACGAATGTACTCCCTCGCATTTCTTCCGGTCGTCTCGGTCGCCCTTCGAGTTCCCTCGGAATTTCCTTCGTTCGGACGGTTCGGACCCCACGCACATCGTCGATTTTCCTTGCTCTTTCCCGCGCACTGCCGCGCGCGTGCTGTCCGTTCGCATCAACGTGACTTCGCACCATCTGTCGCAGACTTCCCGGTGCTCAACGCGGTCCCATGGCCCCACGCGTTCGACGCGTTCGACACGCACACGGAATTGCCATTTGTGGCAGCTGAGGTGCGATCCGGGATTTCCCGATCTGACCTCACAAATGCACATACAGCACAGCATCGTAAGTTTCCTGGATTAAAGTGACTTATCCCTCCTCGCCCCGGATTTCGTCATAGCACGATCGTTTTGACGATGCGCCGTCGCTCTGGGAACGTTCCACGACACTGTGGGATGCTGCGGGTGACATGGGTAACTGCCTCACGTTGTACATGCGACATCCGTGCTGATCCGTTCGCTTTTCAGCTAGCACCCTGGTTCTGAGTCGTTTCGACTCATACCGCCCGTCACTCATCTCACCAACCGTCCGGTACCGCTCTCTATCCTCTACGACGCCATCCGCATCGTTTCTGCAGTCCTAATCCCACCCATCGCTCTTGACTTCGACATGGTCCTCGTATGGCCTGGTGGGCCTGGACCTCGACTCTACGCCTCCGGATAGACCTGGTGTACGCTCTGGACGTCATCTAGGCATCGTGAGAGGTTCGGGATGACAGCTCGTGCAGCCGTTTCATCCCCCAGGTCCTCTCATTCCTCTAGGGGCGCTTTGGTGAGTTTCCCTCCTCCTCGTGCTCTAGTCGTTCACTGACCAGTTCTGGCACTTGCGATGGGTTCTTCGGCCTTGCTACAGCGTCCCCATCGTGTCTTGCTGTCAAAGTATCCACTCTGACTTCCGGTGGGGTCCACTTGATTTAGGTCTCATATGGTGAGTACCCTTTGTCTACTCGTTCTAGCCATTTGCTGACGTCTTCTGACACCTTCTGTGACCTCTTTGATCGCCTCTTATGTACGCCGGGACTGTCCGACGCTTGCGACTGGTCCGTTTTGACTTCAATACCCAGGACTTCGAGGGTCGTTCGCATCCGCCTCCTTCCCTTGAGCTCGAAGCTCTGGGGCTTGTTCAATCCGCCTGCAGGTACGTTCAGCCTTATTTCGTCATCCTCTTGCCCTCCAGACTTCGTTCAAGTGTCTGCTTCTGGTTCTACACCCATGGCTTTGCAGCCTGTAGGCACTCGCCTTCCCCTTTCGAGCGCAAAGCTTTGCGGTGCGTTACATCGATCAGTGGGTTTGGAACGTGATTGGGGCCTCCCAGGTGCGGCGTCGTCGATGTTTGATGTGCGCTGACCTTCCGTGTCGAGCACATCCGCATGCGGTTTCATAGTGGTGGCAGCAACCTATGCTGCGGGTACTGGTTTAGCGCAGGGTGTCCATGACGCGGACCCATACTCGTACCTGAGCAGTACCCAAACCTAGGACGCGTACGGGTGTGCCACCATGTCACTACCTAGTTATTTTCGCCCCCCCCCCCCCCCGCGATCTTGTCGTGGCCATGCTATGCTGTGGGTGCAGTCACACACGCGCTGGCGTCGGTGTCCTTGCGATGTCATTTGTGGTGACAGGTCGACGCCATCCCCGTTGTCGCATCGTGCTGGTGCCTTCGTCACAGATGTCAAGTTCCGCCCTGACATGGTCGTCGTGCCGCTGCCCTTACCATCGCATTGTTGTCGTGGCATTGTGGAAGGCGAACGTGAGGTGGCGAGAGTGTGGGCGAAGGGGTGAGTGAGTGAGGTGGCGAAGTAAGGGTGGCATTGAGCGCCTGTATTGGATGTTTGTTGACAGCTGGGGGATGCATCGTTGTTTGTGCTATGGACCCATGCAGTAGGTTTTCATTCATGGTGGTACCACATATACCAGAGTAAGGTTATTGGGCATAGTAAAGTGGAAGTACGTACTATCAGCAGGGCCTTTTGTTCTAAGATATTCACAAACATGTCCTGGCTTTCATGGCAACAAAACTTGGATTCTAATGCACTGCGAGTATCTCAGAACGAAAGGTGTCTGGCAGTCTGTGAGACACTTTTGCGCGCAGAATTCTGGTGCATTTTGACACCCATAGCATCTCAGGTAGCGTACATAGGCACTCTCAGATAAACTGGGGTAAACAATGGTCTCCTTCACTGAGCTCAAAGAGCTCTGTGACTCCCGACAGCTTACTCTGACCCATTCAACCCGCCCCATCCGAGGCCATACGCTTGTCACCCTTACTGGCTGTGTTCCTACCGACGTTAACGTAGATGCGCGGTCAAATCGTTGGCACGATCTCCCGGACTATCCTGACCTTGAACACCCATGGCGTGCATACATCCCTGGTGTTGCAACCCGTGCTTCTCAACACTACGACTGGATCTTCCAGCGGTCATTCCACCACAAGCCTCACCAGTTTTTTACAGACACAGCCCCCTATCGTCTTCATGAGGCTGTTTCCAACAACGTCTCTACATCCCTCACACAGCTCCGCGATGCTCTTCGAGACATTATGTCTTGCTTCCCCTGGAAGCTTCTGCCTTTAAAGCCCCATTTCCCCACCACTCCGCCGGATGACATTCTCCGGACCTTCAACTCGGTGGTTGATTTTGAAGCTGCTTTCGCTGCGCTTGGCCCTCATCTGCTTGACATAGTTGGCTTTGTCCTCTTTTGCTCATATCACTACCCGTTCCCCGTATTTTCAGAATCGATTAAAGAGGTCCTCCTCTGTGCAAGGCACGACACCGCCACCTTGCGTGGTGTTGTGATTGACCTGGGGGCAGCGAAGCTGGATGAGGTAACCCAGTACCTTGACCATCGGGTCCCGGTGTACTTTCTTCAACAGCTGGAAGCAAGCCCCTCTTTAGAGCCCCGTCCACTCCCGGCGTGCACCAGGAATATGGAGACAAGGGGGATGCTCCAGGATATAGCGTCTGTGCTGCTCCCTCGACTACGGGCAGCCCAACCTTTGTTCGAGTCAATTGTTGAAGAAATCCGGGACGGAAAGGGTGGGTTGAAAGGGTGGGGTAATTTATGCTGTCAGGTGTGGGGCGCATGTAAGGGTGCCACCCTCACTGAGCCAGAGCTTCTTCATTGTGGCCGCTATGATTTCGAGAAGAAGGGCTTCCCTGTCATGAAGGACCAAGCGATCCTTCTTTGGATCCCCTCTGAATTTAGGTTTGGACTCCGGCTGCTAAATCATGCCCTGTACTGCCTGTGGAATACCTCGTTAAACACCCAACTGGCTACGCCATATCGGTCTCATGCAGCACATCTCACAGCATACCTGGACAGCCTTCGCAGCTTCTTCTTCCAGGAGGTCCTTCACGACCGGCACAGATCGGATCCGAACGTGCTCACATCCTCAATTCTTTCCGTATTCTTGCTGCCAATGTACGAGAGGGACACGCCCATTCCTTACGGGGTCAACCTGGGGGATGGATTTGCTGACTGTGCGTCCTCGTTGGAGATGGATGTCACTGCATTAGGTACGCACTGTCAGCACAACAAGGGGCCTCTTTTAATGCAAAGGTGTTCAGATTGGACAGGGTGGAGGTCAAGGAACAGGTTAAATAAGCTGGTCTTCGGTGCGATTCCCAACGAAGGTACAACGGAATATGAGGGGTTAACGGGGGATTATAGAAGGGCAGGTCTACCCCTTATTCCTGATTCAACCGTTGAGATTGATTCGGAAAGCTGGAATGCCTATAGCTGCGAGGTTCTCAAGGCATCGCAGGCTCAGGTATGACCCTCTTTACGATCTCAATTTCCTTCTCCACCCATGGGCTGTTATTTTAGGTGACCCAGGGGCGGCGATAATTGGAAGCCAGCATGCCCTTGACCAATCTAAACGAATGGAGTAACATGGCACTCAGCTGCAGTCCCCTTTACTCGCTGAAAGTCATGTATCTCGTATGCTCGCCCACTACTTTACCGTCGATTTATATAACCTATTGACCTACTCATCCCCTACTGCATGTGCTTGTTGTGGGCGTACATCGGTAACCAACAGCGGCAATTTATCCACAACATGGTCAATCTACTGCAGCGGTTCGTTCTCCACATTACCTTTATTGTGTGCTTGAGAGAATACGCTGAGTTTGTACTACGTGATTGAGGCTACTGTGAACAAACTCACCAAATGCCAACACACTAAAAGGTATTAGGTATTCCCACGTGTTCATCTTTTGGCCCAGACGGTTTGAGAGAGAAAGAACTGTTCTTTTGGGATTTGGACATCATTACAAGCAGATGTGCCGCAAACATTAGAAATATCGTGTTTGGAGGGCAAGTTTGCGCGGCAATTGTCGTCTACTTCGTTGGTACCTTCCCTTAAGGATGCACCGTTACCTATGCCTCAAGACAGGATCGTTACACTGGACACGGTCTAGTCCTCTTATACCAGATATCAGAACACAACACCCGTATGCTGGTAGATGTAAGATCAACGCTGTGTCCCTTATTTGATCTCGGGTTCTGTGTCTTGATTAATCTGAGTGTTTGACTTGTCCGAATATTGCGTGTTGCTTGCACAAGTTTTGATTAGTGACGCTGTACATTTGTGTCATCTGGTTAGTACGAAGCTGTGAGGACTAAAAACATCTCGTTCGGCTCATTTGACAGGCTGGGTAACCTTATATTTGTACTACAATCGCAAGAGACGCAGAGACCAACCATATGTACATGACGGGATGTATCGGTATCGACAAGTCAGACCTCTGTTCCATTCCTCGGATCCAACACGCGCTGTGGCATACTATATATCACTGGTAGTCCTCATAGCAATCGACCCCTGTAGCATCGTATACATAGAAACCATTTTCATGGCTCTCTGTATTCCACTGTAGTCTCTCGTAGACACCAATAGCGCAAGACGTCACATCACATTCAAATATTAAATAGCCTGAAAATACACTATAATTTACGCGAATACTCGATACCACGCTCAGCGCCATCTGTCCCTCTGTCCTCACAACACCATCCCTTGCCGTGCCCTTATCGATGATCCGCGTGTCTTCATCATATGCTGGTCAACATGCCGTCCCGCTGTACGCAGTTACCATCGCGTCACAAACTCGTGGTTGACCTCGTCGCGCCGTCCAGTGGCTTCCCGTTCATCGTCGTGGTCATCGCAACCTCCTCATCGCGCGTCGTTGCGCCATCTTCGGCTTCCCTTGTTGCCTCGTGGTCGTCGTGTTGATCCCAACACCTTTGCTATGTTGCGGTCGTCATGACCTCTCGTTGCATGGTCCAGTTGCGACCCTGTGTTGCGTGGTGGTTTTTGCAACCCGCCCAACACAGTCATCCTGCCGTGTTGCCCTGATTGTGTCATGGTGGCCCCTTACTGCACCAGCCAGTGACATTGCAGTCGTCCTGTCGTCCCCGTCACGGCTGTTGCGTTGTGGTTGTCTTGTCGCGTGGTGACTGGCCCCATTGGGATCTGCAGACGGTGGGCAGTGATGCCACAAAAGGGCTATTGCCAGGCCCTTTGTGGTGGTGGTGGTCGTTGTCGTCATACCACTCCTAGCTGCATCACGGTCGTCGCGACCACCTTGTCATGCGAGCGCCAGCCCCGTCGTTGATAGCGCAGGGTCGTCGATGCTCTGCAACCTGACAGAGTGTTGCTGTCGTCACGCCCTTGCCATCACGGCGGGGTTCTTGGGGCCAAGGATGTACATGAGCGGTGCAAGCACATGACGCGCACCTTGGTGGCGGCGTCGCCGTCCTCGTCCTCGTCTTCGCCGCATTGGACGGTTATGGGTGCAGTCGCACACATGCTGTCGTCACGATGTCGCTGGTGATGGCAGGTCATTGACAACACTGTGTCGTCGTCGTTTGTTGGCCAGAGTGCACGGGGCGGACGCACAGATAGGTAAGAGAGAGTACATAGGAGGATGATCCGAACGCGTGAAGTGGTTTCTGTTGATTTGTTGCTGCTTATTTGGCAGCGCGACTTCTAAGTCCAAGCCCCACCCAAGGGGCAGCCCTACACGAGCCCAACGGCTCGTTCATCGCACCACCCGACACACTCCTGTGCCATTGACAAGCCCAATGGCTCGTTCTGCGTGCCACTCGCGGCGCCAGCCCTCCTATACTGTCAGCGAGCCGTAGGGTTTGACGCATCACCCTACCCCCGTTTCCCCCAGTACCCACTGCAAGGATGGAGACATGATGACGACGACAACGCAATGTCGTCGATGGCCCAGCGCCATCAACGACACCACGGCGACGATGCGTCCGTGCGCAACCGCACCCTCTCGAATCGTCGACGGTTCATTCGACACCACCGCCTTCCACCGCCCACGCGCCGACTTTGCATCATAGACGAGGTCGCGAGAACGACCACGACTGTGGCGTGACGACAAATGGACGGCGACACCGATGACGTGTCGACGGTCGCAAAAACCTCGATACCCGCACCCCATCAGATGCGACGACGGCAGGGACGCGCACAGGACTACGACGGCAGTGTGGCAAGCGCATCCACATCCACACGACTCACGCGGTGGTAGCAACGATGAGGGCAATGTTGTCCTCGTTCACCTTCTCCAATAGATGAGGCCAACGGCTCGTCTGACAGCACCACCCGCCACCTCCATGCCTCACGATGTGTCCATTACATGGTCTCGGAGATCGTGTTTGCATATTCTCCTTCATGTGGAATACTAATTCTCTCTTTGCTCGTAAGCCTGACGCTCATCCATTCCGCTCATCCGTACTACTTGTTTTCGTTCTGTAGGACTATGCACCTTGCTTTTTTTGTTATGCTTTGTTCCCCTGCTTGTACAACGACATCCACGTTTGTTGTATGTGACTGCTAATTTTATCTCACCTCTTCTTTGAACGCAGTGTCTTCCCCTTGTACATACCGACCAACTTCCTGTAAAACAAGGTCCCTTGCTGGCGAAGCGCGGCGCTAACCATGTACGATATAGATCGCTGTCACACATGATACTTTGATAGTCGCATCTTGTACTCATACGTCGTCGTCACTCCCAACAGAGCCTGGTCCAGTTCTTTCGTGCCCGCTCTTCTCGGTGTTTCCACCGTTGGCCACGGTTGGCTTCCAGACAACAGCCAAGGACACCAGCAAGAGAGTGATAAATGATATTGTGGGATCACATACGAGCAATGGGGCACACGCAGACAAAAATGGACAGGGACAAGTTACTAATCAGAGCCCTTAAGGTCAAAAGCCTGCCTTCTGTCCAACTCCAGTTCGTCTATCTTTGAAAATAGACCAGAAGCCCTCTTGCAGCGCATCTCATGTGCTTCTCGAATACCCTGCTTCAAACCAGGCGCAATCGACTTTTCCGGTTGGAAATCATACTCTACCCAACGAAATAGGCCGCCCGGGCAATACTGAGTGAACGAGTGACGGGTTTCGTAGGATTTAATCGAGGCATTCCCATGGCGGATTGTACCGGAAGGAATGAGAGCAACTGAACCAGGGGGGAACCTAACTGCCAATTTGAGGTTGAAAAGGATGAGGTGGCCACCCTCGTCTGGGTTAAAGGACCCGCAACAAAATATGGCACAGAGTCCGAAGGGAACGTTACCAGAGTCAACATGCTCCAGGGTGACCACCCGGGGACCAAGGTTGAACGTCGCGGTAGGGAAGATACTATTCTTAAAAAGACGTTGAAGGCCAGACTCGTGCTGAAATAGGGGATCTAGATGACCCGCGTATTCCTTCCAGAGCTTTGGTGCATATGAGGCAAAGCAACCTAGGATCATGTCAACTGAGCCTAGCCTTGATATACAAGCCTGCACTTACTGCTCATGAAACCTGCAACACGACGAACCGACTTCTCTTTGATAAGATCTTCGATGGTGGCTGCATCAACCTCACTAGGTGCTAGGTTTTTAGGAGCCTACTCGTGTCAAAAGGCGACGATCGGGCCCTTGAAACTACTCACAGTTTGTCCCCCTCCGTACGACACCCCAGCGGAGAAGGTGGAAAACTTCCCCCTGCGACCTGACTGAGCCCTCTTAGTGCGGACACTGGTATTTTGTAGCACTGTGCTCATCTGAGCTGTCACTTCGTCCCAGTCCTCACTGTCAACAGGGCGGCCGGCTAACACGACAAAGATCTTGGCATCCTGATCAAGAAGAGTAACCGGTTTTCTTCATGGAATAAGGTCAGCAAAATTTGCCCGGGAAGAGACACATACCGCCCATCCCATTCCAGGACCTTGAAACCATCAGAAAGCAGCGCCTTGAGATTCCATTCCTTCTTCTTGCCACCTCTTTGCTGTTGGCTCACGAAACCGCCTTGAGCGGCAGAGAGCCCTTTGATGCTAAAATCAACCATAATACCCGCTGGTTTTGTGTACTTTTTGGATACCGATGATCGAGGCCGGCCGGGTTGCTTTAATCGAGACTCTGCTCGTTTCCTCTGCCTCCGGGCCTTGTCAGCGGCCTTCTTGCTGCCCATGATGTGAGGCAGTCACTGGAACAATAATTAGTGCCAGAAAACTCGATCCGCTGTCAAGTCAAGATTTCTGAGCGTCCGGGAAATT
The DNA here is from genome assembly GCA_038094015.1 of Phylloporus cf. gajari. Lineage (NCBI taxonomy): Eukaryota > Fungi > Basidiomycota > Agaricomycetes > Boletales > Boletaceae > Phylloporus > Phylloporus cf. gajari. The sequence goes on along the minus strand of JBBPTF010000005.1, from coordinate 57,640 downwards.
TGCTCATTCCCAGGGGTGGCTCGGATCGCCTATATACATAATACACACATACACGCCTGAAATTCTTTTCTTTTCTTCTTTTCGGATCGCATTCTGGAAAAGACGTATCGGCGCTCAGGCCACCCAGGGGTTGGGTCCGTCTCTGCGTACCGTGTGCATATGCGTAGCGCGCTCGCTCCTCTCGCCATCTCGTGACACACCTGCAGCACACTTCCCCATTGCAACTTTCCAATATATTGTGCCCTCAAGTTTCCACACTCGCACTCAACGCAGACGCCTGTCCATCTCGTGCCTCTTCCCCCTTGCTCTCACCCTCGAAACCTCGCAGTACCGCGCGCGATTCTCGGAGTATCTCCCCCTTCCTGCTCAGTTGCACATTCATCTTCGCTCTTATTCGTTTTTCTTCAGTGTCTCGCTGTTTTTTCCTTTTCTTTCTTTTCCAGTTTTATACCTTGTACACTGTCTTATTTACCAATGTAGCTAGTCTTTTCAATGCAATCTTGTTCATTGAGTCGCAATCGCGTCTGTTCATCGGTCCCTTCGCTCGTCGCATGCACTGCCATCAGCACAGCTGTGGCACCCCAAGGGCCCCGCCTGGATTTTCGACCTTGGCGAAAATTTCCCCAGCCAAGCAGTGCCACTCAGGGGCCTTAGGGGGCACGTGCTCCTCAATCGGTCCTCGGATGGGACCGATTTGCGTTCGCACGGACCGATTGCGTGAGAACCCTGGGTATGGGGAAGCTGCCCGACTTGTCGGAGTCTGGGAGTCACGTGTCGCTTTAAATAGTTCGACCCCGCTCAGGTGCCTGCCCGATTTTCATCGACATAGTGGCCCAGATGCCATGAGGCTAATTTTCCGCCATGCTCGTACCGCTCGCGACCCAAAAATTTCAGTTTCTGGTGCGTTCTGTCTTGTCTTCAACAGCTCTACTACTTATTCGCCTTTTTTTTGCTCCTCGCAGATACGGTCATGATCGCTCCGTGTGTTGGTTACTCGGCCTTTCAGCTTTATGCTTACCCTGGTCGCACGCAGGCCATTCTCGCCGCGTGCCTAGCATCGCTCTCGTCGATTGCATGCTAAGATGCCGGATTAGCTCCACAGACCTGTGGGATCGCCAGTAGCATTGGCAAACAAGCCATACTGTACCACGCTGAGTATGATCTGAGCCACGAATCTGGTGTATTGCTAAATGACATGGCGGCTTAGGGAGGCTTCGTCACCACCGTAGCCTTTGGGCCACGCACCGCCTTGCCGACTCGTTTGCACCCATTCGTCGCACACCAGCATCACTCCTCAAGCATCTCACCGTGCGCTACCTAGTCCGCACTCACCACATGTGCTCACGCTCACGCTCACTTCTCGAACGCCCCAGGGTGTAGTCCTGTTCCCTTCATGACAAAAACAAAACCGCGATGGTGATAGCTAGGGCGATGGGAGAGGCGAGGTGGTCGTGACTAGGCGAAGGCAAGTGTTTCACGATGCAGCATAGTGAGAGAAAACAACAAGTTGAGTAGGCGATGGGGATACTGCGGTGTTTTCGATGGGGTGTCCCTTTCTACCCTCGTACTTTGATGGCTTGTATCCGTCTGCGTTTATGCGTTGCCTCAAAATTTGTAAGTTTGGGCAGGCGAATGATTGGCCGCTTTTTCCTTGGACAAGCGAATTATTTTAGCTACAGCTGGCCCTACGCGATACTTTAGTGCACCTGGTCAGAGAAAAAGTGTGGCCCTGTGATGTCAAGGGATGTGGGGGTCCGTACGCCGTCTCTGATACTCCAGTAGTAACAGGGAGCTCGATGCCCACTCTGTGTTGGTGGCCTAGTGCAGGAACCGTGGGGATCTTGTCTGACATTTCACGCGTAAGTCGCTACCAAAGTGCGCCAAAGGAGGGACAATTAGTATGAGCATGCGTACCTTTTTCTCGTGGGCTTGTAGGTGTGCAAATGGCTTCCAACAACTTCAAGATCCTGGTGGTTCCCGATCCCACCTGTCTGCGATGCCTTGCGGATGTTCAAAGGGGCAGTCTTCATGACTGGGTTCTGACGACCATCGCGGAACAAAAAGCCAGTGTCCTGTTTAGAATGAAGGACGTTCGTGGCCTCATCCACCCGGCATCGCAACCGGATTACGAGGTGAAGGCTGGGCACACAGCTATCTACATCAACGAAGTAGTAAGCAGCTTTAACAGCGTTCTCTTACTGAATCATGACCCAAGTTTCATAGCTTCTCATTTGGCTTGAGATCATGGATAACCCAGAAACAGGAATTGAGCCCGTGTTTATGGAATTTGAAGTATTTCATAAGATTCTCGAAGACGATGGGATTTTGTGTGATCTGGCTACCAGGTTTTCTGCAGTATGGGGTGGGGTGGATCTAACAAGAGGGTATGTGTGACGCATTTCAAACACTATAACTAACGCTTGGTTGCAGGAAAGGCCCCCAACTCGAGCGAACGGACGAATGGAAGAAGAACTATTCGAGGGCCCTTCAGAAGCTGGAGAAAAGGATCCTGGTTTGGCCACCGGTCGGTGAAATGCTACACCTGCACGAAATGGACACGATTGCCATGCTCGATGAAATTGCCCGCGTTAGTACGAGAACGGCGCGTCCTTGGACCTCCTTCCGACCTCCGAAACCCTTCACCAAGCAAGTCGTGCTGAAGCAGGAAGGGGGGAGTTCAAGGCAAACAAAGATCACGAAATGTAATGATAGTGAACGAATTCGGGTCATTCTTGGGAAGCAACATGAACCGGGCCATCGTTGGTATTGCCAAGAATGGATACCAGAATGGACGGAGGTAGGGCAATGGCGCTGCGTCGTAGTAGGCGAAAAGTGGATCAACCACATCGTGTTGGATGGTCCTGAATGCTTCCAGGTGCGTGAATATGGAAGTACTTTGGAGGGAATGTACCGGTAAGCAAAATGGGACGTCACCTGATACCTCTGTAACCAACTTGACGCACAGGGCACGGGGTTCCAAAGAAATAATGCTTCCGAGAGGTGGATCCATCTACGAGATCAGGGCTGCGGACGGAGAGATAAAGAGGTTTGTGAGGGATACCCTCTCAAAACTCATCCAGATGGAGGAGAGGCTTGGGTCGACAAGCTCCTTGAGGCTGTGTGCTCGCGTTGATCTCTCTATCATCCGAAACCCCCAAAGCAACAGGTACGACTACTTTGTTACCGAGGTGAAGAGGGGCCTAGGGGTGGGAATTTATGGGGATTTGTACCCTACTGGGGTTCGGATGTTTGCACTCGGGCTTTCAGACTTCATTTCTGCCACCATTCGTGTTCGTTAGTCGCAAGATTATGAAGGTCCGGACGTCCGTGCTCAGTTCGGCTCACAGTTTTAAGACAGTGCGCTCGGCATAACGCTAGGCAATCGAATTTCCTTTCTACGACGGAGTATACCGCCTAAAGGGGCACTCGCATCTACGGGGTAGAATTGTGTGCTATGTACTTAAAAGGCTATATCCCCACTTACCACCCATCGCTCCACACTTTGTCCTTTTTATCGTACTAGTACGCGTCCATGTACACCGAACAAATGTCGCCCAGGAATTGACTAAATCCATCTTTTGCAGCGACGTAAACAAGGTTCCTGCTGAGGTATTGGCGTGTATCTAGTATCGGAAAACAAGGACGGAAAATCGGAGGCCACGAACGAGATAACCCAGGCAGGGAGCTCTCCCCTCTGGTCCTCGAAAGGTAACGATTGATCAAGATACTGTGGCAGCGATTTATAAACAGTGAAAGGCAGATCATGAACATACTTACAGTGTCCATGACTTTCTCCACAGGCACGATGTCGTAGTAGGGAATCGAATTGTCGTAGGTGTTGAAAAGCTGGATACCTGTCTATTTGAAAACACGCTGAGTGAGTAGCAGGTGTTTGACACATGATAGCCTACGATGGCTCGAGATACGCTGTCACCAAGGCTGCAAAACGTGACCCACTCATGAGGACTGTCATATGCTTGTTCAGTAGGCATGTTCTTCAGGCGAATATCAGCGTCGGACTTGTGGTAGGTAAGGTCTGTTCTAGTCTCGGAGGGGCAATGGAAGATGAGCCATTGTGGGCGATGTTGCGGTGGGATTTCGGGCAGGGATGGGGATGCAGTGACCAAATCTTCTGAAGCCCTTAAAAAGGAGATCCCGAGCGTCAAGGTACAACCCGTCAAGCAAGGTATGATTAACTTGCGAGAATGGATCACCGGTCACGAACAAAAAGTCTTTTTTGCTTCATCACGAGCGTCTGATGAATGCTAATCCCTTTCGCCAAACCCCCAAAATGCCATACCATATCACGCTGCTCGAAGCGATTGGCACTAAAGTTGCCAAGGTAAGCAATGGCGGAAGCTCGAACAGCAACGATGGAAGACGGTTGAGCTAGAGAGAAGCTCTCCGACCTTGAATAGAGGAGAGGGTGTCAGAAGGAGTTCGTTTCTGCATATTAGACAGACACAGGGCGAGTCGGTGCTGAGCTGCTGAGGTCGCAATCGCATTGTAAGTTGCAGACAAGGTGCGCTAGAATAGAGTCGATGAAGTTGAGTAATCGCTTAGATGAACGAAAGACATTCCGATCGGGGACAGTGTTCCGACGGAAGATGGATGGGAATCAACCGGGGGAAGGCCGTTTTCGTGCGTTTGAGGATGGTGATGATAGGAGGAGGCAGCGACGGATTTGAGATAATGCTAGACAACAAGATGAACTTCTAGTCTGACGAACAAGTAGAATCTGAGAAGGCTAGAAACATGCAGATAGGGGCTACTATATACTTGTGCAGATCGATTCGGAATCTGACTAAAGGTATGACATACAATGACACTCCAATAATTGATTCAGAAAGTAGGGAATCTACAAAAAATGAGTTAGCAAAATTGATTCAAGCAGCCACCAACAACATGGCATTACTTATAAACACCAAGGGCTTACCGTGTGTGACCTACAACGAGAGCTGCCAAGGCTTTGTGAGCTTTACGACCCTATTTTCCTTTCTGTAGGGGTGCAACTTCTTGCGAGCTGCCTCTCCAAGAGTTCGACTTCTTGAGACCATGGGCTTTTCACTTGTGTTGTTGGCCCTTTTTCGCCCGTTGTCTGGGCCCCTTTGTAGGGGAATGTGAACGCTAGGGGAAGCAGGGGACAGAGCAGCAGAGGTGGATGGAGGAGAGTATGATGGAGGTTTGTCCTGCAAGTCCTAAGTGTTGTTCAGCCGGGAGTTAGCAGGAGGGGATGTTTCTCACAGTGACAAAGTCCATTGGCGCCTGTTTCTTTATGCCGTGTAAAAGGGCTATAATTACCTCCACTAGGTAATCGCTTATTATACAGTCTGGCTGGGGCAAGCTTTGACGAATCCGAGACTTGTATTGAGTAAGGAGATCGTCCTTCAAACGCTCTGTGATGAATTCTTGATGTTGTTGAAAAGCTTCATAAGGATCGGATGAATCCCTTGCAAGAGATAGGCATCAAGAACATCAAAAAAGTGGAGGGACAGAACGTACGTTACAGCATCGGTCCTGAGTTGTGGCAAAAGCCCACAAATAACCGTTGTGACCTCCGTTTGATAACGATGGACGTCCTGGAAGTGTGTCGCAGAGATCCCACTCCCCAGTGAGGATAGGATTTCCCGCGCATAGTGGGGTAGTAATTCTTTCGACATTACTACCAGCAAAAAAAAGAGCAAGACAGACACAGCTGCTCCATTTGGCTAACCATACCAAACAACTGTCAACCGACATAGCTATTCAAATTAGTGGCTGTACCGTAACTCTCGGGAAATGCCGCTTGCAGCGCCTGAAACCTTGCTTGTTCATGCCAGATACTTCAAGCAACGAATAGTTTATTGCATCAATGTACTATCTGAATACACAGAATGCAGATACAACGAGTGATATGAAAGGAGGGTAACCAAAATTAGTCAATCTGAGCCACCATGCTGTTGCACTCGTATCCCTGCCACTGTCATTATCCCCTTGTCATTGTCGCGTTGTTGTGTCGAGGCTGTGGTCACAGATGTGTCCCCATCTTCGACACGTCACCGTCGCATCCCTTGTCGTGGTTGTGGATGCTCTTGCGTTGACTTGCCGTCATCGTGATTGCGCCTTGTGGCCGGTCGTCCTTATCATGTTATGGTCGCAGACATGTCGTGTCCTCGACACGCTCTCATTTTCCCTCATTCTGGTCATGTTATGGTTGCGGACGTAGTGCGGGTTCCTATAAATGGTCACATAGACCCGCCACGAATACCCGTGGTGCTTTCAGTAATGGGTGTGATCGTCATCATCGTGTTGTTGGTGACACCCAGTCACCAACAACGTTGCACGTCGTCATTGTCGTTGTCAAGTTGACATAACTGGCCACCGTATCCCTGGTATGGGCGTGGATCGGCAACAATGTGACCGTCGTCAGGCTCCACACTCGAAGCAGATGTGAATAAAGTGTCATGACTCAACGAAACCAAACATACCTGCAAGTCAACCAATTGAATCCCAGTGTTCAAGCTTGCAGGGAGGAAGGAAGTGAGTGCTGGCGAGTTTTGAAGCTATGGCCACCACACCTGGAGTGGATGTACCGCCTGCGTCAGAATACCATGAGCACGGTAAAATATGCATGTACAAACCCAGCATTCGGACCACCAAGCCTTGTGCTCAAGAGGAGGAAGCGGGCGCCTACAAGCTGTAGGTGTTGTGCTTGAAGCGGACACGTCGAGGGCTTTGGAACACATCTGTGGACCTATGAAGCAACCAAAGTGGCTGAAAGGCATCAGAACATGTCAGCAAAATGCCAGAATGCGAGATCGAAAGACATTCACCTGAGACAATCCAAGGCGAGCAAGTCGCAATGAAAGTCGAGGCGGACGCGTCGTCAACTTTGAGACGCGATGAGAATGCTAGGACATGGCAAAGGAGTCGTTAGAGACACTAGAACGAGTCAGAGAGAGACTGGAGCAAATAGAGGAGAACTCACCACAGGCAACTCCAGACAACTCAGACGAGCCTATGCGCGAAGCGAACATCGTCCATAAGCTCCCCAAAACGATGAAGATGAGCGCGCTGTTGATGAAATGAACGCGCATTATCGATATCCGGGCCAAGGAGGGCGTCGGGGCGAGTTGGTCGAAGGGGCGACAACAGAGGCGATTAGGGGCACAAAAGCAATGTGTATGACATCGTATACAAAGGGAAATTGTCCCGCATGATTGACAGAGTGAGCGGCCAGCAGTATGGCTCAGAACGGGTCGAAACAACTGTAGCTGCAAAGTGCACGAGTCAGTAAGGCTGCCACAAGCACAAGACTAGGCACTTATCCAGGCAATACACAGCGCTACAAGAAGTACAGGAATGCCCCCAGAGCATCTGAAGCGAGCACAAAGTCGAATTAAACACCCATCGACGGAATCCGGGGCAAGGAGGACGGGCGGCAGCGGCGCGTTGCAGAACGACAAAACGCTTCCAAAAATAGAGATGCGGAGTTTGAAGCTGGGAAGCTCTCGACACAGAAGCACCGAGTACAGTCGACTAGCTCATAATGCATGGCGTCGGGGAGTCTCATTCGCTATGCATAATGAGGTGTTATGCATTATTAGATTATATTTTAGCAGGAGAAGGGGTGTCTGTGCCTCCCTAGGGCTATGCATTTTGAGACAGTCGACTGTAATGTAAACAGCGAAGAAGTTGACCAATGGTAAGAGGTTTTGAAAACGGCGAGTGAATACAGTAGGTATTGTATGCAGAATTGCATGGATGCTGGGAATCACATCCGTTATTTGAACGACTGGGAGATGACAAAGCGGGAACGATTTTGGCAGTATAGTCTTCATTGGAGCAAGCGGGAGATGATGAGGCGGAGACAGATTTGGTGGTGGAGTCCTCGTTTAGAGAAACCGGGAGATGACAAGGCGGAAATGATTTTGGCAGTATAATCTTCATTAGAGCAAGTAGGAGGTGACGAGGTGGTGACAGTTTTGGCGGTAGAGTCCTCGTTAGAGCGACTGAGAGATGATGGGGCAGGGACAATCTCGGCGATGTGGTCACCATGATGACGAGGCGAAGACGATTTTGGCGGTATGGTCTTTGTTCGAACTATCAGACGATGACAATTTCGATGATATAATCTTCGTGGGGTGATGTGCAAATCGGCGACATATATATAGCTGGGGAGGTCACTGAGAAATGTCCATTGGCATTCGATTTGAGAAACTAGGAGACGCCGACTCATGACAACGCAGTGATGATTTTCACGATATAATCTCGGATACCTGATGGAGTGGGGGGAGAAGCGGACGACGCTTGGGATGGAGTTGAGGGGGGGGAAAGCAGATGAGACTCGAGACACTGGGGCGGAGTAAGAGGTCGAGGTAGAGGAAGACGGTGACGATATGTCGGGGATCGTAAGGGTAGTCTAGTAGGTGATCCATCGTACTCTTGAAGTCGGGATCGCTGATTATTTGCGTGATAGCGTGTTCAAGATCATGCATCCACGGTGCAAGATTTTCAGACTGGCTGCCGGTATACTTTACTCCAAAGCATTCCCAAGCAATGTCGCCGACTTGCGCGCTATCAATAACGTTGTATAAATCGGCACAGCTCCCGAAAGGTGGCTGATCCCCATGTCTGAGTAAGTATGCCGAGAAAATATCGAGGGGCTGGTTGACGCTAGAGGCCAACATCTGGACTTGCATATACAGAAGGTCCGCAAGTTCGAATTGCATGCAGTCCTGAAACGGACTCCAGTTGTCTGGCGTTTTTTCAGAGCACCATCGGTGGAATGGAAGTAGTCAGAGACCATCGGCAAACCGCTGCTTACCAACTTCTTGTTCCACTGATGACGGGCAAGGAGGAATACTTGGGAGCCAGAAAATTGCCTTCTGCATCCCAAGGCTGCCCTGTTCACAAAAGATAAGACGGTCGCCAAGAACATCGATGGAACTATACCTGTCAATTGCGCATAGTGGTTATGGTAAAGCTTGGCCCCAGGACCATGGCAACGTGAGTCCCCGGTGGTCTTGCCGTTCTACATCTGCAAGATATGCAAGGTCTTCTGTCGAGCACACAGGATGGGAGTCAGCAGGGTCGGCCTCGGTGCTAGTCAGTGGTAAACCTCGCTACTAGAAAGTTGGGATGGAGGTGGCTTGCTTGTTCAACGAGCCACTGAATCACAGTGGGAAAAAAAAAAAACATGGACCCAACTCGGCGTAGACCGCGACCTGGCAAAATCCAAACGACAACTCATATTCACCCAAAAGATCGAATCAACCTGGCTATCTGTAATACCTAATAACACGCGCCCGGATTGGGCCACCGATACAGAGGTTTTAGTGGGTGTTAATCTATCCCGGCCCCCTGCTGTAACCGGGGAACCAGATGGCGTACAGAGCCCCACAGCCCCTGATATCACAAGGCATGCGTAAGAGTCTATGATACTTGCCTTAGCGTATTGTGTAGAACTAGACTAATCGGTTGTCCAGAAAAAGAAAGTCAAAAATGGCAATAGCGGCTGTGTTTTGCTTAGTCAATCAACTGACCTGAAATCGCTGTGAAAAATGTCACTGGACTCACAATGCAGTCCTTGAATAATCGCTCCTGGGCCTTCGAACAGGCTCTCACAACCTACCAAGCGACTTCGAAAAATCTCACGGTTAAAAAGGTCCTGCCTGTTTTGTTCCCTGATCCTTTGCGTTGGCCTCAGTGTTTGCTGTGTGACCGCGTTTTCTCCCCCACATCATCGTCCTCTCACGACTCTCACATCTCTGACCGCCGGATAAGGTGTCAAGTCCTCGCCGACCTCATACATCCTGACGACGAAGGGTCTCTTAAAAAGCTTGATATTCAATTGGTCTTCAAGGCTATAAAGAAACGACAAGCACCTATCATCTTGGACGAAGCAAGAAGCAGTGGGGTAGGCACATGGCATATCTGTCTATCTTCACTGACCAACCATGGTAGAAACTTCCATCCAATTGGAGCAAACTCTGTACCATGCCCTGCTTCGTGAACCCCTCCGCGTGTCCAGCCGCCGACGTTGATTATCTGGTATTTGGAGAAGTTACCACCACCTATGGCAGAGAGGTGGTAGTCTTCGCTGCTCACTCTCTTCAAGAATTACGGATCATAGGTGCTATTACGCTCGAAGGTCGTGATCCTATGGAAGATACTGTGCTGGCTCAGTCGATGAACTTGCTAGGACTCGCCTCAATCCACCAACCAATCCCTGTATTCGCTGCTAAGTTACCCAATAAGTTCGGTGACAAGTTGACAATCGAAAGGCTATTCTTTCTACCTCGCTTATCTCCATCACCTCAGCCTTTGATCAGTCTAGATGCCTCCTGTGTGTGTTGGGACACCATTCCCGATCTTTATTGGGAAGCTTATGAGGGGGCCATTTCGGCCGAAGGAAGGGGGTTTGAAAATGGACAGAAAGGCCTTGAACCATGTGTTTATCCACTCGGTGTGCATTATACCAGACCTAACGACCTGTGTTCGTGCTCCTTTCTCTCTCTCTTTCTTCATGGCTTTAACCTCTGCCTCTCTCCAGCTTCTATCTATGAGTCAATTAACAGTGAGCTAAGAAAGAGATTCCGTACCTTGCTGTTAATAGACAGGGATAGTCAGCGTATTGGTTCGGTAAGCAGGTTACCTATTCTTGTTTTGTTCACTCGGCCAACATTTTTTCAGGCTTTCTCCAAGCTTCGAAATGGTGTAACCATTGGGAGGATGGCAGAGGTTTTGGTAGAAGAGCTATCATTCTCGCCCGATATGATACAGGCGATCGTTCAGAAGACGATTTCTACCCCGTTACTTCCTCAAAAGTTGGCTATAATGAGGGATCAAGTCTCCATCAAGGATATACCCAAGGCACTTGGAAAGTTAGCCCGGGATGCTACCACCCCTCGTCCCCTTCATATCTTTCAAGCCGCAATAATTTCGTCGCTTCTTTCTTACTCAAAATCTTTGAAGGAGGCGGTCAAAATCGTATCGACAGATGGTCAAATCCATGGGATGCTCGTACAAGACCTACAAAACTGGGTACATCCCTTTCCCCTTTGCTTCTGCCATGCATTCATGTCACTCTAGGCCCACTCTGCTGGGATTGTGCTTTCGGGAGCAGAAGCTAACGTAATTGCTCTTTGTTGTGAAGTTGTTCTTATTAACAGCTGGGCTACAGCGGGATAAGTTACTAGCAAGCTTCCTTCAAAAGATTTTCAACACCTTACCCACAGGCCTGCCACAATCATTGGAGCAGTCATGGATGCCCCTTTACCATGCCTCTTGGAACAACCCAGGTTCACCCCTCTCCGACATACTCCCCCTTATCCAGCAGTAGTAATCATGTTGCACGGACTACCATCTACAAAGTCCAAACCGTGACAGCCTAGGCAGCGGGCTATGGTTTGACGGCTAGCTAAGTCGTTCATCTCACGTGCACTTGGGCGTTTAGTTTGTATTTACACTTGGACTAAATTCTCATGAGCATTTACACTGGAAGAAAAATGACCACGAGATATAAGCAAGCAAATTTTCATAGATAGATACAATCCATGGCATATATCAGTTACGAAAAAAAAGCAGGGAGCAAGCAGGTGGATCCATGTACATCCGTTTTAACCTTTTTCGAGTCGCGGCGTGCTGCATTCGGTGCGCCATACTCGCCATCCTTTTCGCATCCCAAATCGCGCTCGGTGTAGTCTGACCCGATCCACTTGTCTATGTGCCCTCCTGGGCCCGGATCTCGACGATATGCGCTCGTTCTGCTTGGTCCTGGGGCGTTCCCAAGTGTATCCGACGCCGACGCCGTCTCCATCTGTCTTGTGCTTCCAATTGCGCTCGCTGTCGCCTTTCGCCCCCTGCTCGTTCTCAAGACCGGACGGCAGCCGAATGCGACATAGCGCGTACGTGGCGTCGTCGCACTCGTTCGGACTGTCTACAGGGTGTCCCTGAACGCTGTGGGTACTACGCAGTGCAGCCGTTTCGTCGCTTGAGTCAACTGGCGCGTTTGAAGGGTCCACGACGCTGGCGACGCGTTCGCTTCGACATCTGGTGCGGTTTGGCCAACTTTAGTGGTCTCTGGTACGCATCGTTCGACCCAATGTTCTTGGGGTATGGTGGCTTGTTTTGATGGGTTCTGCAGTTTCTTTGACATGTTCCGTAGGTCCTTGTCACCTCTCAATGCCCCCGACGTGTCCGCTCGCTTCGAGCCCTACTTGGTGTGTATTGAGCGTATTGGCGTTCTGAGTGTTTGCTGGCGCGTTCTAGTGTGCTCGACAGCTCGTTGGAACGTCTCTGGCATTCTCATGACATCCAGACGCAGCCGTTCGCATCGCCGTTGGTGCGGGTTTCGTCACAGCTTGTATCCAGTGCTGTGTTTATGTGCACGTTCCTCTGGGCAATCTGAGGGGTTCGGTAGACGTTTTACACCTGCCCGACTCCCCTCGTCGACCTCTGCTGATGCCCTGGGGTCGTTGGCATTGTCGTGCGTGTGGTGGCTGCGCGATGCGTTCTGTAGGTGCTGCGATCGAGGCTGTCTCTGCTGACCCGTGGTCGTGCAGCCTGTCCGCTGGTGTTGTAGGCCCAGCGCGCGTTGTGTCTGGGTTCGCGATGTCACCGGTTGCATCGTCGACCCGCTAACCTACTGTGGGGTTGGCGCGTTGTGGCCATGGCTTCGACTGGTGGGCGCTGTGGTTGAGCTACCCTTGCCCTTCGCGATTTCATCACCACCCCCTATACCAGGCTCCTCTGCATGCCGTTTCAGCAATGTCGACTCTTCCCCAGCTCGTTTGTCGAGCGGCGTGTCTGGCGGGTCGGACGATCTGTTCGCTGGCGTTGCTAGCTCAGCGCACTCTGCGTTTGGGTTTGTGGCGTCAGGGGTCTTTTCAACTGTGACCTGCTGTTGCGCAGTTGGGGTCAGTTAGGGCGTGTCCATGGCTGCATGGTGGACTTCTGTGATCGCGCGTTCGCTATCCGTGCTGCTCGCTCAAGTTGTGAGGCTTACGCAGGCTTCGCGAAACTTCGTGGTTGCTCCCACGCTGGTTCTGGATTTCGCAAGGGGTGTGGGATCTTTCGGAGATGATGAGTAAAAATACGTAGATTCTAACTGCAGGTGATGCTACAGGTGCAGTCGCGCATGGCCATTGTCATGGTATCATTGACAGCCATCATGCACCAACAATTGCGTTTTTACTGGACAAGCTATTGAGCCCATTGAAGGTGGAGGGGTTGTGAAGGGTAGAAGGCAGAGTAGGAGGCTGGGGGAGGGCTATAGGAATGGTAGGTGGCACAGTAAGCGGTGTGGACGATGTTGGCTGCGGTTGTGCGGCGTGGATAGACTGCGATGCCATCTTCCATAATAACTGTCGCGGGACGGGGGATAGTTCTTAGGTAGGGGGGTGGAGATTGCGTATGGTGTATTAGCGAGTGATCCAGGATGCGCGGGTTGCCAGGCCAGGTGTCTGTCGCGTACCAGGTGTGGGGGACGCAGCTAGGCAGTACCCTCACTCGGGAGTCGCGTTTGGGGCATTGACGTGGCTACAAGATTCATAGCTTGGGGAGACGAGTGGATCGAGTTTGGGGACCGGGTAAATCAGAGGGCGTCTGTAGGGAGGGACTAAGGAACTGGGAGAGGGCAATCGGAGGGAGAAAGTAATTGCGGGGGGGATAGATCCCATGCGAAAGACCATTGGATAGGTTTTCTGCACTAGGGAGGTAGCGGGGGTGTGCGACTAACTCAGTCGGGACCGATTTTGAGAGCAGCGAGGGGGAGGGGTTCGAAGCTGAAGCTTTCGGCCTTCTGAGTTCCAGCCGGGAGTGTGTCCAGGTGCTCCATTAGCTCCCAAAGGAAATGCCGGTGGACGAGCTTGCATCACAGATGGGCTGGCGGGTGGAGATGGGAGGAGAGTGTGCTGCCCACCACTGACGGTCGTCTGGTGTGCCACGAGGTGGGGTTTGCGGGAGGAAAGGCTTCTCACTGTATGGTGGGAGCATAGCCTCGAGGTTAACGAGGTAGGCTGTGCGAAAGCTTACCGTGGAGTGATTGTACCTCATGTAACACATGGGTGCGGTGGGTATCCTATCTGGAGATGGCGGCCAAGTAGACGCTTGCTGTCAGCTTGGTGGACAGTGCGTTGTGTCAGGTCCCATGTAGGGCCACAGCCGAAAGGACGAAAGGGGACTGCAGCAGACAAGTAAGCCAGATGGTAAGCCAGATGCTCTATCGAGCGATCAGCTTTACCGACTGGCGACAGATGCGTGGAACACAGTCCCATGAACATTCAAACACAGACGGCGGCTGAGTTTGAAGATATGGCGAAGAGCTATCCCAGGGTAGTACGTAACACTGGGGACTGCATGGCAATGGTAGACTGGGGATGGCCGAACATCTGACTCTTTGATTCAAGCTTCAAGGAGTAGGCGGTTGAAACGCCACGCTGCCGCGATGTATGACTAAATGAGGTTCCACACTACTAATCATGAAAGCTCGGACGAACTGATGAAAGGGCCCGCGGTGCCAGAACGACCTGTGGGAACGTGCCTGACTACGCTCGGGTGCATTGGCTCTTGAGCTTCTCACTCGTTTTACCCGCATCCGAATCACTCGCCTCCGACTTTTCCCCAAAATCCTTGTAATCTCGTTGCATAGTGTGCCAAGGCTACAATAAACGCAATAACTGTAACGAACATTATATGATACTATATAATATTATATACAACCTCCCCAGTCCCAAGTCATGCATTTTCGGTACTAAGTAAGCATGACCGCAGACCAGAATAGCCCAGGGAGCCCATCGCATTTTGGCAACCACCGTCGGAAGGCAGCCTGAGTTGTACTCCTGGCCCTGGTGGCAGCTATTCATTTGTTCGAACACATTGATTTGAAACCTTAGTTACACTGGTCAACATACATCGTGATTTCACTGATTATCAACAGTCCGAGAATCCTTGCAATTTGGGGACGACTTTACAGTAAATGTAGCAAATTCATAGAAGATATCTAGTGTCAGTCTAGACGATGATCATGCCAGGCACCCCCTAGGTTCAGTTCATCGGCATCAGCCCCCTTGTATAGTGCGGAACGCCCGTGGTGTTTAACATCCCCTACCCATGCACTTTTCAACAGTAGCTCGTCCTCCGACTCTGATTCTTGAACACGCGCGTGACTGTGGTTAGGTGCGCACCTGGCGCGATAATGAGCTCCTGGTGGGCTCGGGAGGGTCAATGGAGGATCTCCTCGAACAGTTGCACGCAGGTTTCGAGCATACATACGCCCGGCCCACCGGACCCCACCTTTACTACCAAGCCCCAGGTTACTTGGGTGATGTCCCCAGATGGTTTCACGCTGGTTTTTCTGGCTGGAAGGTCGCTTTCTACGCTCATAGCTGAGCGCCGGTGGGCTTGAGAGGCTGGATGGTAATAGGGGGTGTTCTCCACCAGGGCACGCATCTGGGTCACCTTTATCTACAGATGCTGTTAATCATTCTCAAAGCATTGGGCAGAAGTGACGCGACCTACGAAAGTCAAGGCGGTTGCTGCATAAGGTGCGATCGTCTGTCCCAAAAGTTTGAGCGACAGTGCTCGACGTAGAGATGCACTCCAGGCCACGGGGGGGTTGATGGCTAATGGCACAAGCTGCCCTGGCATCTACGGTCGCAGATGGCGGTTGGCTTTCAGTGACGGGAGAAAGACGCTGCGAAGCCATCATTTGGCCTTCTTCGGTGTGTCCGAGACGTACAGCCGCAGGGGAATTCGACCTGCCATTCTCAACCAACGAAACAGAGGTGTGTCGTAAGGTCTTCCTATTCAGGCGTCGTAGGTGCATAAATGGCGTAGGTGGCCTCGGGCGGCATACTACATTGGCAAGCTGTGTTTTGTTTTCTCTCAGCTCACTAGGGTTGGAAAGGGGCCAGAAATGGTTGAAAAAAGGCATGGATGGTGCATCCACGTGAGGCGTGTGGGGCTGGCATGTATAACCATCGCTTGGACACTTGACTGTATGGATCCCGGTACGCTTCTTCATGCGATTATGCATCTCACTGAGTGGAGGGCACTCCACTTCTTCTGGGAGTTTTAACAGTGATGATATCTGAAATGCTGTTGGCTGTTAACTTCAATCGTAGGTTACCCGTACAGAATGCCTACCAGCCACATGTTGGGGCTCGGGGAAGGGCATAACAAACTAGGGGCGGTTAAGTACCTTTTCCCACAAAAGCGGGTCAGCAACTTGACCTACGGCGGTTTATTGTTTGGACCTTCTTACACACACAGACACCTAGATCAATTGCACTTCGATGAGCATGCGTGTTCCTGCAGCAGTCAGCGGAAGCCGCCTGCAAGGTCGGGAACGCCAGGGAGGAGGGGAGCGATTGAGGCCTCCGATCAAGGGATCAGGTTGGGAAAGTAGTGGGAGAAGAGGTGGAACTTAACCAAGGGAGGTCCCATAGGCATATGCTGATAAGCGGCAGATGGCTGTAAGCCTGTCACACACATGTCACGCATACGATATAGATCGCTGTCACACATCGTAGTTCGATAGTCGCATCTTGTACCCGTACGTTGTCGTCACCCCCAACAGAGCTTGGTCCAGTTGTTTCGTGCCCGCTCTTCTGTGTTTCCACCGTTCGCCACGGTTGGCTTCCAATGATGTCAGTGTAGGCGTATTAAATCTGAATAAATCACTGCATTTCCATCCTGCTAATAGTGCATGCCACTCAAAGGGCACCACGTCTCCAGAAGGCTACAGCCTGAGAGCATCGGTTATTCAATCAACTTTTCCACCTGTTGCTCGATCGTCCATCCCTCAGCTTCCTGAATGTCCTCCCTAAGGAAACAGTTCGCAAGTTCTAGCTTCACCCTTTCGAATCTTTCCTCGACGACCGTGGCGTGACGGTGCGCAAGCCGACATAGTATCGTTGCATAGTGCCAAGCTCCGAGTGCAGTGGAGATATCTAACCTTTCCACCAGCCGCTCAAACATGTACACAAGCTGTCAAATAATCAGCGTCGTCACATCACCAGTCAATGCTACGCACATTGTCATCTTTGAGAACTGCGACAGGTAATGTCACGACAGGACCATCGGTCTGCACTCCATAGACCGGAACGTTCCTGATCCCGACTGCCTGCAGGAACTTGACAGATGCCGTCAGGTACATCCTCAACTGGTTTGTCCCCTTCATGGCATTGTCAGACGCATTCTTGTACTCAACAGCTAGGATTGGCAGCTCAAGGCGCGCATCATCTGAGCCAATATGCAGCTTCCGGACTTTGGAAGGCAATGCGTCCATCGAATCCGTCGAGGTCGTCTGCTCTCCGACCAGAGAGGCTGTTGAAATCGAGGAGGATGGTATATCATAGCGTACCCCTCTCACCGCTGTTGTGGTACCTGCAGAAGTATCCGGTACAGTCAAAGAGCCCTCGGATATTTTCGTCGAAGGTTCTGTTCCACTGAGATTGGTCGCAACTGCAGGTTTCATCTCGGAACGCTTGCCCTTAGTCTTTCCTCTGGGAGCACTTGTTTTCCCAGGAGCGCGAACGACGAGGTGAAACTTATTGATGTCGTCGAGCGCCACGTTTGGGAGCCCAGCCAGCAAACGACCCAATGCATCACATCGTCCCGTGAATGGTAGCCGACGGGTCACAGAGATGGTTGAGTCCTCCGTCTCTGCTTTGGTCGCGTTTGTCCAGGCCGACCATTGATTGATAACGTACGCGCTATTCAGTAGCTCTTCAGCGTGTTGAGACGCAGTTCCGCCGCGGGTAAGTACCCAATCTAACAGGTCCGGGGTCTGGCGGTAGATTGCCTGATGAATTAATATCGAACATTGTGCTCGGGCGGCTGCCTTTACCAAGTCATTTCTTGGTAAGCGAAGTGTGGTCTCTAAACTTGATTACCAGACCCATCAGAGGCAACATCCCAGGTACAATTGCACACATACGTCGGTCTGGCAAGCGGATCCTCGAGATCTGCAGCCAAATGGTCCCCCAGAGAACATACAGTGTCACGCTCCTTCGTCTGGACGAGACGTGCGAAAAAGTCGAACAGCAAGCGGTCATGGTCAACACGCCATGACGCCTCGCACACGGTCTCCAGAAGCCCCTTCTTTTCCCGGGCCCGCCGAGATGCTTGAAAAATCGCGGAGAAACTTTGTTGAAGGATTCGTAGGTCCGCCGGAAACTCCTCCGCGGGTATACGCCTCATTGATCTCGGTCGCTTTTCTAGCGCAGCTACACCTTCCAGTAATTCTCGCACGTATGGCTCGAGCGCAGCGTCTACTGGTGGGAGGTCTTTCTAGAATACGTTGTAGAGCATTTCAGAGAGCTCATTGACACATATATACGCACCCTATCGCGCCATGTATCGGGCCATATGAAGCCCGTCATTTCCTCGTATTCCTCGCGGAATTCCAGATCGGATGGAATGCATTGCGGCACAACCCTGCGATCAAACATCCACCGGAAAACCCTACAGTCTTCTTTCTCGCTCGTCGCAGCAAATCTGCAAGGCGATTGCAATGAGTGAATATGTACCACCTTTTGGCATGCACTTACGCAGAGCAGGATAACGACGGAGGGCTAATGCAGCTATCTGTCGATCCATGTGGCTCACGAATCTCTCTACAGGAATCATCTATCAGGCAATGGACTACCCGTGTCCCCCATAACTTACGGAATCGACCCGCTTCCCCCCTTGGATGAAGGTGGCGAAGACGTTGTATTTCTTAAGCCCCCCAAAATATGCATCCTATCTTCGAGATGAAGGTAACAGACTCACAACGTTTTGGAAGAGGTTGATCGCTGAGACGATCCCTTTGACGTTGCAGAACCAGATCTACAGAGGCACAAAATTGAGATGAGGAGACGAATATCAAAATGTAGGAGACCTACAAGCTGATGTCAACCATTCTCTTCCGGGGGGCCATCTTCCTGGTATTTTGGAGGGAGCTGTGAGCAAAGGATGATGGAGGTGGTATGGAAAACTCACCCTTCGTACTCCGAGTGCCACTGACACTCGGCCCATTGGATGATGGCATCTCGGCTCATATTTGAACTTAAATCTTGCTGCGGAACGTCTGTATCGATTCGCCAAGAAAGTGATTGATGAGATTGTGTCTCCCTGACAACTGTGCCCGCAGACCGTCTCACTGCGTCACGGATGTCAAATATATGCGATTCTAGACTGCACAAGAGCCGAGAAACCGCGAGGGCAATCGATGGTGATGATAAGTCGAGTGCTGTTCCTATCGCCGCAAGATGAGCGCGTGGCTCAACACGGGCAGTCGTCAGAGAATAATCGACCAAAACAAGAACCCACGCACCAAGACGCGATCGGACGGCATGTCTGCCTCCAGCCATCCCACATACAGTTTGATGGTCGTATTGTACTTTGAGAACTCCACCCCTACCAGAGGATCGCTGATGTGCCACACACGCCGCTGATAGAGGAAGCTTGTCATCATCACTGGCAGTTCGTCCTCGTCCGCCATGCAGAGGACAGGTATGTGGCAGGTAGACGGTGGGGACGTAGATAAGGGAAATGCAAGGGAGTGAGCCTCGAATTGCGACGGAAGAGGTGCCGCCTCCTTCTCTTCTTCTTCGTGGATTATGAGCGCTTCATGCTCGGCGAGAAACTCGGACATTGTGAGCGGATGAATAGACGGTTCAGTTGTGTCCTCGTCCTCGTCATCACTGGGTTGATGCCCACAGTCGGAACCATCCCCCTCATCAGGCATTACTTCGCAGATCGAGATAATCAGCGGTGCCAGGAAACTCTTTGCCATGTATTTCAGAACCGGAATGGATTCTCCGCTGAAATGTCGGGGAAGTATAACGGGGACATCGTCTCTATATGAATGACGTCGTGCCAAGTAATGCATGGCTTGTGAAGAGATCGAGAAGGAACTCACAGAGTATAAAGTCCCGGATAGACGTTGGACAAGGCGTTGCGAACAAGGACGGAGAGAAATGACTGCTTTGGAAATGGGGTGCCTGTCGCTCGCTCTGCTGTGAGAATGGCCCGTATTCTTGCACAATCATCGAGCGCAGTATTGAACGCGGCATGCAGGCATCGTTGAGAGTCGTCAATGATTCCGTCCGTGTCGTCCCAGAGATCGCTGCGAGACAAGGCGTCCGAGGTTCGAAGTTGAGCGAGGAGGTCAGTGTTGGTATACGGGATTGAACCCTTGAAAGAAACCAGGACAGATTAGGCGAGGCCAGGATGTCTTGAACAAGCTCACTGATTGCAACCATCTAGGTAGTTTTAACTCGTTTTGCAGAGACTGGACGAGCTGTGAAACGACAGGTGGCCACAGTGACGCGTCCTCACATGGCTGATGATAGAGGATATCGTTACGTATGAGTTCGACGTACGATGCCATTGGAGGAGGTGACGGTGCGAGAAGTCACTGGCCGGGGTTGGACCAATTGAACCGTATTTGCCGCGACGCGGCTCGCGTCGCACGTGACTTGTACGGTATTCCCTAGCAATGTAGTAGCAAAGGGGCGGTGTTACTTCATTACGAATGGCTGCGCTGCGCAGCAGATCCCGCTACTTGTCTTTCGCAATGTTCAAATGAAAGATTGAGCGTGTAATTCGAAGGTTTCCTGTGGTGTCGAAAGTAGTATCGAAAGTGATGTAGGATTTGATTTCTTTGCGCGGCATTTCGCGGTCATCATCTCTTCCACGGAAGTCAATCCACACAGCTGCTCTCGGGTATTGCACTGAGATAATTATGATTTGTGACAGCTAAGGTGGGTATTTGCTCCTTTGACATTCCCAAGCAAGTGCGACAAATCTGTAACCACGTCTCTCCAGCGGTTTCTCGAATACTTTCTTGTAGTGTCAAATATTTGTTCCATTAATGCCCTGAACAAAACGGTAGACAATCATGTCAGCGTTTATTCATCCAGTCCGTATCGACAATCCCCTTTTCAGTGGTCTTGCAATCAGGCCACTCCAACAAGGTCACGTACCTGCGCAGCTGTGTCCACAATTGCCCTAGCGAATCCTGTGGCGTGCAATTCACTCCGAATAAAGCAAGCAAACGATGAAGTGGTTTTTTCCGCAACTTGTTTTCCAATACATCGACCTGCATCGTTCCTCTTTCTCGATTGTCTATGTGTTCGTTGTGAGCGCATGTTGTAGCCCTACAGATCCGCGCACGCGTGCACGTCGAGCCGGAGCGTCGTGCGAGGCGGTTCGAGGTGTCGATGGCAGGACGTGAGCGGGACATGCTCCTAAGGTACTTTGTGTTCCTCCGGTATCGCAATAGCGAGGCGTACAGCGAGATTGTGCGTCGGCTGACCCGGCGCGTTGTCGTCGGGGACGTGGTCATTCAGGCTGAGTATGCGTGGCTCCGTGTGCGGCGACGTGCCGTCCTGGCTAGTTTCCATGCCTTTTCGGAGCGCAACGTTGCCCGTGGGACGCACACGGCGCAGTTTGACAAGTTTGATTACTGGCGGTTTCTGGACGCGGAGATCTGTTTTGGGGCTGCGTCTGAGGAACAGCAGTTTGTGCTCCCAAATACCTGTCTTGCCTCGCTGGACAAGGACTTTGGGGGCCATCCGTGCCTGGCTTGTCGTCTTTCTCTGATCATGGCGGTTGACGGACTTTCAAAGGAGTTCTGCACATTTGTTGTTTCCAGTCATCCAGACGTTGGCCTTGTACGTTTTCGGCGTTCAAGATGGGGATGAAAACCGCGATGCCAAACCTCCGACGAAGAACGCCGATGGCGCCGTTTGGGTGGACGTGGGCATTGAATCGCGGACCAATGTTCATTTGCGCAATGCGTCCCTTCTCCAGCGCAACCCCGCCCACCTGTACTTTTCTTCGCTGACCTCACTCGTCCAAGCCCTCGCCAACTATGACGAGTGCCGGTGGCTCCCAGAACACGTCGATTACGCCCGTCTCAAACAACGTGCGCGGCAAAAAGCGACGCTGGAAAAGATCACCAAGACGTTACTCGTCAAGGGGAATGTGCTATTGGTTGACTTGACCGACGAGGTGTGCAAAGTGGGAGAGCATCCGGTCTGTCATGGCGGGTTCTCGGACGTGTGGAAAGGCATCTGGACAAACTCGATAGGGCAGTCGAGAACCGTGCGTATCTTAGAGTGTGTGTGAATCCGTACTGAACAAGCAGGCAGGTAGATTGCGCTCAAGTTTCTCCGTCAATATCAGAATGTGGCGGATGACGTGCGCGACAAGTTGTTGAAGGTCCGTCATTTGATTGTTTGTCGTCTCGTTTTGTCGATGGACCCATTCAAAGTGTCTGAAATCAAAGATCGCCGCCTGGTATCGCCTACAAAATGCCAACATTTGTCCTTTATTCGGTGTCATCCAGTCTGTCCAATCTATTGCGATGGTATCTCTGTGGTGCAATAATGGCACGATCATGCAGTACATTCAACGTAAAGATATCCAAGCTGACCGATTAGCATCGGTAAGTGAGGCAATGAAGAGGCGACGACGCATAGTTGAGGCAAATCGCGTCTGGTGTGAGTCATCTCCACAACATGAAGCCTGTCGTGGTCCACGGAGACCTCAAAGGCATACGTCTGTTCCACGAAAGCAGCATCACGGGTAACTAACACCGCTCCTAGACCAACATCCTATGGCTGTGATCGCTTGGGTGGCAACAAACGAGTTACCCTACCCGAATCGACGCAACGATCGGGCTTTGACGATGGACATTTTGCGTGGCGTCCGTCCCTGTCGCGGTGTACCGCCCATACCCGGTATGCAGCTGACGGACCTGCGAGAGGAAACGTTCTGGAACGTGTTGGATCAGTGCTGGAATGGGATCCTGCCATTACGTCTAACCATGACGCAAGTAGCATGGCGCAGACGACAGGGTGTTGATGGGCCAGCACCTGGAGACGCACTTTCTAGTCCATTCGGCTGCTTTGCGGGACTGCCCTGGAGGGCGGCATGGAAGGCTGCCACAGCAGCCGTCGATGATGCTTTGGCAGGAGAAATACGCGTGCTTGGGTTGGCGGGAGACGAGGTATCGATGCAGCGTCTCTTGGTCGGCGTTTCTGTGAAGGGGACACCGTCGCTGTTCGCTGCGCCTCCTTCAGAAGGTAGATTGGTAAATGCTACAGTCCGTTTCTTGGAAGGCGTCGTCGCCAGAGTTGATACCCTCATCGCCGCCCGTAGCCTCATAGCCGCTTTCGTTGGGGACTTTTGTGGAGAAGTGGTTTTGGGTATGGGCTTAGGCTCTGACACCGATGCTTGAGCATTGCTCCGCTTCAAAAGTAAGACCGATTTTATCTGGTCTGCAAATTCATCGCATCGCTTGTCGAGTAGCGACACGATCACATTGAACGATTTCGGGTCGATAGAGTAGGCGTGACAAAGGGCTCGTTGTTGTATGGAAGGTTCCTAGCAATGTAGCTCGAGTGATGTGCTCAAATGTTGGGGCGGGAAATCTCACCTCCATCAATTGGCACACCCAGTAAAAGACAGCGCATGGTAAGACGTTTGCCCCATGATTCTCCCTGAGGATGCTGGCGTGTGGACGTGCGGCCTCGGTATCCTCCATACACGCTATCGCCTCTTCCCTCGGATAAATGCGATGTGCATTTACAAGCGTCGTGTATGTGGCATCCACGGAGGCACATCCGTCAGTGCGGAGTGCAGCGTCGAGTTTTTTGAGAATGTCTTTGAACTCGGCTTGCGAAACACATGCTGCTGACATGGCCGACC
Source organism: Phylloporus cf. gajari (assembly GCA_038094015.1). NCBI lineage: Eukaryota > Fungi > Basidiomycota > Agaricomycetes > Boletales > Boletaceae > Phylloporus > Phylloporus cf. gajari. The sequence continues at coordinate 33,952 of JBBPTF010000005.1, read as the reverse complement.
GCAACGAGACCTCGCCCGTGTTCAGCCTGTATCGTTTTGAGAGAGGCCGGTGGACGAGTGAAAAACGCGCACTGTTCGGAGGCCAAGTACGCGCATGCGGCTGGGATCGCGGCGGGGACTTTGACGACAAAACCAGAACCTTGACGGGTTTTTGCATTGGCTAGGGATAAAAGAGACTGGGCCTTTTGATAGGTCTCTTGACTGGGACACAAGTTTTTCAGTTGGATGCGCTGGTGAACTTCCATGGTCGGGGTAAGGGTTCTGAGACAGAATAACGCGCCTCTCATGTGACGTGACGACACGCGCTACAATTCCCGATACGGAAGTATTGGATTTTTGACCAGTGGACTTAGTGTTGCCGCGAAGCGAACTGAAGCGAGTCGAAGTAGTTTTTTCAGTTGACTTCGTTTGAACGAAGATACCCCGCCTGACTTTTGTGAGGTAGTCGGCAAACGCCAGCAAATGCGCAAGCCAATCAGATTTGATTATAAATCGTTGTCGCCTATCCTGCCTTCAGTCATAGATGAGCTCAACAGTTCATTTCAACTCACCTCACGCTACCTGCATGCCACTCTGGCAATGGACAACCAGTTGTCCATTTGACACAACAAGGACGAGGAAGCGATGACGATGCATCAAGGACGGTGGCACAATTAAGATAGCGAGCGCCGAGGATGCATCAAGAACAGGGACATGACCATGACCTGTCAGAGAGCAACGGAGCTCCCACCATAATCAGTCTGTACGTCGGCGGTCCGTGCGTTTGTATGGTCCTGCGTCCGATTAGTCATCGTATGCATGGAAGGCTCCACTCATCGTAGATTTATTGTTTTCTTTAGCGTCGATCTGGTCTATATCCAATGTCCAACACGAGCTTAGTGCTTCGGGCTCCGGTGACCGTGACATGACCCGAACAGGTCGAGAACAGTCGCAACGATTCGGATGGGGGGAGTAAAGGAGGTGCCAGTGGAACGACAACTTGAATACAAGCCTCCGCAGGAAGGCGACAGTCAATCCCATGGCCAGTCATGGTACGTTCTCCCATACTTCCCTTGCCGCTGGCTTACTCTTTCTAGGCATTACTTCACGCAGTGGACTTGGGACCACGTTCATCAAACTCACTGCTCAGATCCGTCCCACATACAACTCTGGTCCCTCGCTTTGTTCCTATGTACTGCACTTTTCTGCACGGATGCTGAACCGCAACTACAACGAAGGCCCGTTTGACTTGCACGAGCTTGACTTGCGCAATGGAATTGAGCATGACTGACAACGCACGTTGCAAGGGTGTAACCACAACCACAATGTGTTGCCATTGGGCAAGATCACGGAAGTAGTGTCTACCTGCGCTCAGGGTACGGGTATGGATATTGGTACGGGTGTCCAATAAGGGCACCCGCACCTGTGCTATTGCTTAGTCGTAGTAGCACACTATAGCCTTGTAATAACTACTTTCAACACATCGTGCTTTCAGTGATATTATTCGTTATGAAAGAAAGGGTGCTCAAAAACTTGAAAAGTACAAAGGACCTGAGTGACATCCTATATTAGTACTAGGTAGGCTATACTTCGACATGCCCTCGCGAAGCCAATGAAGTAGACTTCGTCATAACTCGCTGCTACGAAGTGTCACGAAGCGGTTGCCATACGAGGCGAACCGAGGATGGACTGCTCGCAGGATGGTCAGAAAAAGCCGACAGCGTGGGCCTTGGAGAGAGGTAATTACGATGCTCAACCCCTAGCGGGGTCGCTTCCACATGGCCCGCCCCCATGCTGACCACTTTGGCAGACTTTTAGAGTGCCACCGGCTGTATTTCTCATGGACGGCTAAACAACAGAGTGATAAAACTACGGGACATTGCGCGGCGCCAACCTTAGGCGGCGGCCAGGACCCCCCCTGACAAACCCCCAGATGGGCAAGCGGTGGATGTTGACCAGGTGGCTCGAGAGCCCCACCTTGTCATGGACCTCTAGTCCGCAAGACGGCGACGGACAGATCGTCGCGCCAGTGATTCGATCGACGTGCTGGGTCAGATGCCGGACAAAGGCTGCTGGATCATGGTACCTCCGAAAGAAAACGGTCAGCCTCCCGTGATCAGCCACAATACAACCAAGCGCGCACTGTGTCATCCGGTCCGCCATACTCTGCGTCACATCGTGTACGCACCAGATGCAAAACATGGGCGCAAACGCGATCCCATGCTCGACGTGACCGTGGTATTCCGGGCGTTGGCCACCAAACCCGGTTCCGAGCTCGTACCCGACACAGTTATCCGCCTCTGGCCATGCGTACATGCCCATCGGCTCCGCATCGACGTACTCCCCCCGTCGCTCCGAGAATGGGGCAAACAGATGGTCATAATGCCACTGGCAGTGGGTCTCCCAATCGATACCGCTGCCCGTCAGGTCCCAGTGCCTGGTAAAGGTGTGAGGCTGGCGAGCCGAGTACAAGGATCACCCACCATTTCGAACAGACGTAGCAATAGGTGACAAAGGCGTGAGCGCAAATGTTGACGCTGTGGTGACAGGCAAAATGGGTCGGCCAATCCTGTGCCACATCTTGCCCGCAGCAAAACCCGGCGCCGTCCACCCAGGCGCACCGCCAGGCGTTGCCGAGATGGCGCCTGACATGCTGCACGAATTTCGTGCGCGTTTGCCAAACATGGTCACCGCTTCTGCAGCCTTTCCAGCAGCAGCGCGTCGGCATGTACAGGGCCTCCAGACGGGCGTCAGCCTTCCTCTGACTGTCTTTGGTGACGCATTGATGAATATGAAACGCGACGCCCCTATCCATCTCCTCAAATCTGAGATACGAGTGGGTAAAGAGGCTCGAGAGCAGGGAGGGCCTTACATGCAGAGCTGTCCGCAAACACTGCAGCGGTTATCCGTGGTGGGCGCCTCTCCTGGGTAGCACAGCGCAGGGCATGCGATCGGCATGCCAGCCAGCCAATGGCAGGCAGAGATGAGTCCTGCATGTCGATGGCCGCCAGGCGTGGGTGCCACAGTGATGGCATCGGGCCGCCTGTACCTGGTCAGCCCCTCGTACGCAGTTTGGGAGTGCGCGGCCATGCGTGCGGCCGGTTGACATGTCTAATGCCTGGGTCAAAGATGCAACACCCCGCCCGGTGGACCACGCACCTCTCCAGTCAGCTGCCGACCTGAAGCGCCTGCAAAGTGCGCCGCTCGCACTTGATCCAGCGCCAATCGCAAACGTCGTCGGACAGCGGCCTATGGCAGTCAGGCGCGACAGCCACCCGAGCAAAAAGGCAACGTACCTGGCGTGCCTCCCCTGCCAACTCTGGGTCCGTCCATATTTCCATCAAGTCCCCCATGGACAGCGACATGGGGGCACCCGGGTCGGCCCTGCTCGACATGGACACCCCCCTCTGTCACAGTCATGAGCAGGAGACGAGTGGTAGAGAAACAGACACGCACGTCCAAGAGACCCAGGCGTGCCTCGTCTTGTGCCCCAGACAAGACCCCTTGGACGTCAAAGTGGACGCGAGTGTCCCCGTAGTAATCCTGTCGCCGGTCAACAACCAGCAACCTCGCCCAGCGTTCGACTCACCCGGAACGTGCGCGACCCGTGCCTGTGCGCCATAAACCCCTCCCGTTGCTCCACGCTCACACTGACGTCGTTGGCGACCGCGTTCGCGGCCCCTCGACGGAAGTCGTAAGGCCTGACCTCGGCTGTCTGAAGAAGAATAACAACAACAGGTCACGCATGGGAACCCACCTTGAAAGCCGCTCGTTTGGCTGAAAAACACCAAGTGGCGACGGACGCAGTCATAGTCCAGGGCCTCGGTGGCGGATACGCCCCAACCCGCGCCGTGCACCCTCTCCTCGGCCCGAAGCACGACCAGGTCCCGTTTGGCAGCCTTGACACGCAGGGTATGAATCGCGGTCGGGGCAACAGCGGGAGAGAGAACGTCTTCGGGCTTGCCGACCCCGTCCCAGACATCGTCCCAAAGCCCCAGCACGAGCAAGAATAGGACGGGACAGTAAGCAAGAGAGGCATCGTCCAGAGGAAAGAGGGGGACAGACTTGGAGACCGAGTCCCGGTCCCGTCCGCCCTTGAGCAAGCGGAACGTGACGGCGACGCAAACGTCGGGCGCATGCGGCATATCTTGCCTCGGGAAAATGGTGAGCTCGACATCCTTCCACGTCAGGGCCGCGTTCGACCCTCGGTAGGAGCTCGATTCGACGACGGCGCCGACCCGTTCCGCGGTCAAGGACAACAGCGTCACCAGGCAGCACATTTGGACACGCATCCGGTGCGTCCGAAAGTGCACAGCGTCAGCGGTAAACGAGTCAATCAGCAGACGTACGTCGGCCTGGCTTGCAAACCCCTTGTCACGACGCTTGGTCGAGAGCTTGGCGCCCTCTGCGAATTCTGCAGACGAGAGGTAGTTGTGCACCTGCGATCGCGTCTCCGCCGGTATCAAAATCCGGCCCTCCCGCGCGAGCAGGGAGAAGAGCGTCCATACGTAGCCCGACACCGTAGAGACGCAAGCGTACTCCTCCAACCGCCCGCGCAGCGTCAGGCAGAGGAATCGCACAAACGCGTTGATGGCACCTGCGCGTCGAGAGTGAGCCCAACCCGCGCGCGCAGCGGCCACTCACCTGCATCGGGGGCCGGCATTCCGACACGGATGCGCAGCGCTTCCGAGTCCGCCGCAAACTGCCCCCACAGCTCGCGGACGCGAGCGTGGACTTGCTCTGTCGGCCGACAGAGCTTCTTCGTATGGTGCGCGTCACCGAGCGGCGTACCAGCGTACCACGCGCGCTCGTGCTCGCTAGCGAGCGCGAGACGTTCCCGCCGCAGATCTTCGTCCCTGCGGCGCGACATTGAAGAGAGAGAGAGAGAGAGAAGAGGTGGTGAGGGCTGACCCCCCAGCGCCTCGCCCTCCTTTATACCTCCCCGGCACCCCCAACCGATCGACGGCCTCCCCAACCGGACGCTCGCTTCACGGCCGGACGCGAGTTGTTGGGGAGGAGACGCGTCCGCTCGCGGTCGGAGTTCCCGGCGATGGCGCTCTGGTGACGTCACCAGACCCTCGCCATTCCCTGACGTCATCGCCCCTATTCGCCAAGGTATATAAGACCTCGCGGGCTCGGCTCTTTCCCCACCTCTCTTCTTTCCCAACCCTCAACCCTGCCCCTATACCTGGGGGGGATATAAGACCCTCGCTCGGCCCTTTCCCTACCTCGCCTCTCTCCCCCCTACTTTGCCCTGCCTCACACGGCTTGTCGCTTCTGCGACGGTGTTGGGACCCCCTTTGAAGGGGCTTTCCCGCGAACACGTCCCCCCCGTGGTCTTGCATCCAGGTTTCATCACGCGAGGCGTGCGGTAGCGCGACTGTTTGTGTTGGTGAGTCCGAGCGTCACAGTCGGGTGCCGCTACTGATTCAGTGCCCAAGCGCAGTGCCCTTGGGAGGGAGGGGTCTGCGGGTGTACGCCCTTTGACCCGGCTGCCGTCTGCGGTTTACTGCAGGCACCTTGCCGTTGTGTTGGGGCTATCAACGACGGCGATGGGCGCTCTCGATCCCTGCGGTTTACTGCGGGTGCTGACGGAGAATGCCTACGTGCCCCGCTGTCTTCTGCGGATGCGTGTCCGACATCGACGTCTGCGGTTTACTGCGGACGGCCGTCGACGTCTACAGCTTACTGCATTGGGCTCACGCTCTGGCCGGCCCTCTGCGGTTTACTGCGGACGGTGGCAGACACCCGGTCTGTCCTCGCCTTTGCGTCGTTGACCACATCGTTGACGTGCCCCAGTCATGGGGTGCAACCGCTAACCGGGGGCCACGTCAACACGCTTCAGTGACGGCGAGTCATCCCTGTCTCGAGCATGCTCTTTGTGGTCCTGCACTGATGTGACAATCCAGTCAGGCGTGCGGCCGGGGCGCGACGAGCGTCACGATCGGGTGGTTGGAGGCATTGTGACCCGATCCCTGGCCGTCCGCGGCTTGCTGCGGGCGATCACGCCTGGGTGTTGTGTCGCCTTTTGCGGGTGACTCTGACGTCTGCGGTTTACTGCGGGCGCCTACGTGTTCCGTACCTTGCGTGTTGGGACCCACCCTCTGCGACGGTGTTGGCCCCGTGGATCCTTAGTTTGCCCTGCCCGAGCGGGGGAATGCGATGGTGGGTCATTCCGTTTGGGGTTCCGCAGCGCCCTTGGGATTCCCTTGCCGCCGTCTGCGGTTTACCGTATATCCACGCCTTTACCCTTGGGGCCCGTCCGCGGTTTACTGTGGGCGGCGGTTGATCTTTGACAGGCACGCGAGGTCATCTGCAACTGGGGATGCGCGCGGTTCGATGTCTGGTGCGTGCGCCGTGACCTGTCGTTTTGGCTGCGCGCTGACCGCTTTTAACTGCTCGTTTGGGTGGTTTCTAGGTCCGTCGTCATGCCCTGGTGCCCGTAAACGTGGTAGCAGCTCTGTCGGGCGGTTTGCGAGACGCCCGCTGGTGTGGTGCGTGGTTGTTGCCTGGGGTGTACTGATCGACACCGACAGCACCGTTCGTCGTCGGCCGCTTGCGCGGCGCGGGTGCATTCCCCCTCAATCTCGATGGTTGGCGGTCGACGTCTTCATCGAGCTTGCCTATCCCCCCGCTCGCTCGACTCCATTGTCGGTGATGTCTGGTGGCCTGAGGTGCTCGATGGGGGTGTTTTGGCGGGCGTATTTCGTCTGGCCGTTTGCTCTCGTCGACTGCTGCCGGTGCCCTGGTGTCGCCGTGCGATGTGTCGTGTGGGTGGCTGCGCTCAGTAGGACCTGGACCGCGACAAAATGTTGCTCTGTATCTGCCGCCTCCTTCTCTCCAGACGCTGTGTCCGTGATCGTTTGCACGACCAACCACAGAGTCTGCACCAAAAGTAGCGATCTCCCGAGTCTTGATGAATGACTCGTGTTGGCATCGAAACCGTGAGGAAAGCGCGATTGCTGAGCCAGAGCCTGAGGTGGGTGTCTTTGATTGTGACGACGACCTTCAAAATTTCCCTACATCAGTTTTAACTCCTAGCTCTTGCTCCACCGTACATGAGGGTGATTCTTCGTTGTCTTCGCTGTTGATGGCATAGCTAAGGCGTGTTGGACGCGGGAATGACGTGTCGTTTTAGACAGCCCAAGATTTGTGCATGAATCAGCACGGTAGTCGCCATAAATTGAGCATGATCGCTTACACTTGCCGTATCCAGGACAATCTTCTTTACGTCGTCGAAATCCCCTGAAATCCCACCTCGCTTTCACCCACGTCAATCGATGGTTTGGATTTAGCACTAGGTTATCTTGGTAACACATGACGAAACCCACGTACGCATTGCAATCATAGACTATGCCCCATACGCATCTCCACCCATTCCAAGCCCTCCTTGGCAAAGGGATGGAGGTTGTCGTCTTCGGAGCCTCTGTGGAACTTCTCGAACATGACCAAGTGCTTGCATAGGGTGAAAAGTGTTCATGTGATGGTGCCTGGTGCAAGCGTTGGATATTTCTGTTCGACGGGGACGCGTACGCGTACCTCAAAGATTAATTGAAAGCCTCGGAGTGCATCTTCGCGAGTCCGTATTGGGCCACCTCAAGGAATGCGTTGATGGGCTCGAAGACAATCGATATCAGTACCGCTGCAGGTATCGAGGACGGACGGATCAACCGAGTCCCATTGTGTCTTCGCGTCGCGGAGGGGTTGGAGGACACTGATCTAGGACCAGTGTGGGAACACCGTTCTGATCTCCTACGCCCCCAGTGGCCTGCTCTGTTACCCTCCCTGACCAAACTAGTCACGCTGCTGTCCGGACGCACGCAGCACGTTGACAATGCTACGGCCCAAGGAAATCGGATCACCTCCAGGCGCCTCTCTGTAGTCATCCGGATCGGGCGTGCCCTCGCAATTTTTGCGATAGAATATGTCAGTAGGCACATCGAGAACGTGCCCAGAGGGTGGAATTCGATGTCCCGCTTAGCAAGCAGTCCTTGCAGAACCTCAGCCATTTTGGCGTCATTGTCAGCGTTATCCATCGTGATACGTCTCACCTAAATTTAAATTCGTGTATCACTCTAGAGCGCCCTAAAGTGACCAAGTTCACCACCTTGGCCAGGTTCTGCCCGTCATACGATTAGAGCGCTCTCTAGGGATAGGTGACCGTGAGCATTCTTCTTGATCCAATGGGCTGTGTCTTGACTTGCTGCTTAAAACTCTCCTATACAAGGTTCCTGCCATATCTAGTTGGAAGGTTGGGAAGGTCAATTCCGTGACTTTTTCCCATACTTGGACACCATTAGGACCCAACGGTGTTTGAAACCAAACCTAGCGGTCCGCTGACAGCCCGCTTTCTCGCGTTCACGATACGCACCGTTGCACTCAACCCGCTACCAAGAAAGTCATGCCAAAGACAACGGAGCCCCCAGCCCAACGTGGCCGTGGTCGCCCGAGACGCACAAGGAACAAACCAGGCACATGAAATGTCAGCCAGCCGTATTGCAAGGACCCCAAACAAGCTGAAGGAGGTGAGCCCCTCGTGTGCATCAACACATCGCTCACTGAGAAATGGCTGGAAGTCACACAAGACAGTGTCACACCATGTTGGGGCAGCCGTGCCAGGAGCGACCAGACGCGCTGTGCAACCACGTGCCCGGAAGAAACGACAACGACACCACGCCGCCGCTGCCGTGTGCGATCGCATGCTCCCAGGGCCACAGGAACGACACGCCGTGCAACTGCACCTCCAGGTGATGGGAACAGTGACGACGACGACACCCCTAGGGGCAACAAGATGATGACGACGCCATGTCATTGATGACACAGCGCCATCAACGGCATCACGACGACAACGCCGTGCCCATCTGCACGCCTAGGGACCACAGGGGCGACGACGATGTGCCATGCAACCATGCGCCCAGAGGACGTAATGACCGACGACTCGCGACGAGGTGCGCAATTGCACGCCTGGTGCAGCCACTACCGCCACTACGTCGGGGACCGTGGGTGCGACTAGGACCAGGACCCGTGCACCTCATGGCTGAGTTGGCAGTAACACGACGACAAAAACGACGCCATGATAAACATGGGCAGGAGAGAGGGCATGACATGACACGACACGACAGCGATGCCAGTGCAACATACATGATGTTGCGTCGACATCGTCGTCGTGACGTGGCACTAGCAAGACGAGGGAACGGGGTGGTGCAAACACGCACACAACGGCACCCATGTACCCGTGCGGGTACAGGTACATGCATGGGTCTTGAGAAGGTGACCCGTACCCATACCCGTGTTGGGTATGGGCACCAAAATAAATATTGATGTGATCCCCTAAGGCCGTGATTTGGGGCTTTAGAGGGCTTAAGGCCCGGCCCATGACTTCTGAGGGCCCGAGCCTTTCAAAGCCAAGCCCGTGCTGGGGCTTTCAGGCCAACTGGGCCAGCAATTATTTTATTTTATTTATTTAATTGTTTCATGGCTTGTACAGGTATAGGTGGGTGTGTGATGATCCGCTCGTCTCTTTCTTGCCAGGTCACTGCCAAACGTTCTCCGCGGGTTACACCCCAAGCCGCTTCGCCGCACACCTCTGCTTACGTAGGCCCACTGGCTCCCGTCCGCCCATTTGCCCACCTCTGGCACCGCATATATCGTCCTCCGTCTATCCTACCATAGGTGATATGCACATTCTACGGTCATCATGTGTGCACTGAACCTACAAAGCTAGCTGTCACCCTGGGGGCTATGCACACCTTTGATCTCGACGGGTGTGTGGTTGTCTCCCCAAACACGCCTGTTTTTCCTCGCCATGCAATTGCTGCGGCCGAGCCCGACAATGAAGGGCTCTATGACGGATCTGCGCTTCGATTTCTATCGGTCAGATACCCACACTTGCCATTTGTGTTGAAGAAACCCCTTTGTGATGGCCCGCTGTTCTCATGCCTCAACTACTACAAGAGGGCCGTGCCAATCATGTCTGTCAATGACCAGGGGTTCCAGATAGACCCCAGGATCGTTTCGGAGTGGACCGAGCTAGAGGCCTTCTTAACCTCGGTCGTCAATACCCTCACGGGCGAGGATCGTGTCAGCATACTGCGAAAACCACCAGGATACTCCTCATCACAGGAGTACGAGGATTTGGTCGAGAGTGCGGCGTTCGACACGCTCTTCTATTTTCAGCTGCTTATCGGTGCAACATCATTCGCCATTGCCCAGCACATGTATTCGTCAAGCTTAGAATGGTCGATCGCTCTGGTGGAAAAAGGGCATGACGCAGAGCGGATAGAGATGCTGAAGAACTCGCCCGTAGGGGTGTTCTCACTTACAGTAGGGAGAGCAGGTGCAATGGTGGACGCCAGAGATGAGAGCTGCCTTCGTATGGTGGAGCTGATGGTGTGTGCCCATGTGCCGGTATACGTCAATTGGGGCAAGCCTGGCTTGCCGCGGTACCTTCCCACCTCCCCCGATCTGTGTTGGGTGAGACAAAACTGCTGCCCTACCCTACACCACTCAGCCCATCTTGTCTCGGACATCCTGTACGAGCGCTACGGGTTCATCTCGATGCAATTCATGACTGGGTCCTTCCCCGAGGGCAAAGAAGGGCCTAGCACTCTAGCAAAAAGGCTATGCGAACGATCTGCGCAGCTCCCAGACCTGGCTTGCCAGTCCCGGCTGGCGGTTGAGGCCTTTCTTGCCCAGCTCGTCCTTGAAGTGTCCCCTCAGCACCGCGACCTATGTGACCTCTCGAATGGCCAACTCACCAGCAGATACCAGCAGGGTGTCCTGGTCGTTGAAAGGCATGAAAAGCACGAATGTGACCCCTTTTACACCATCCGCCATCGCACACAGTCAGGTTGCATCATCCGCCTCGATGACCCCCTATCAGTCCTGCAGGTTATTCGTGCTCAGCCTTGTTTCTGCCCCGCCCTGCAGCTTGCGCTTCGAGGAATTCCGTTTGATGACATGGCCCCCTCGATTGATCGCGTGAGGCTGGCCAGCGACGAGCCCCTTGGCTTGGGTTCTCTCTTGGGTCAACCCAGCCCGTCTGACTACAGGGCCTATTTATACAAGCGACGCGAGTTGCTCTCCAGGGAAGGCTGCGCCCGTGCAGCCCTGATGAAGGGGGGTATCATTGCACGTCTCGCTCGTGACGTCATTGGTAAAAACTTGCCTACCATCTTTTCCGAACCTGACTCACGGCACATCGGGGGCCACTTGTTGAGCCCTGAAGAGGAGAGCGTCATTTGTGGCGTCTACAGGGTTTCTGAAGGTCAGACGGGCAACTTTGTTCAAGGATGACTCATCAACCCACTTCCTTCTGCAATTATATTTAGCTGATGTTTCATGGTGGCCCAAGCAATCCACCTGGAAGTTATCAGGGCTCAATGTGGGGTATTGGTCCACTGATGATGAGGCCTGGTTTCAGAGGCATCTCGGGGAAATCCAACAGTACGTCGATGGTCATGGGGATCCCCCCTTCCGTGGGGCTACGGGGTGGAGGAAGGCGCTAAAGTATGACGTTCTGCAGACGAAGCGGGTGCTGCATCGAGCGAGGGGTGACGCTGAGAAGTGGCTAGCGGTAAACGTCTGAGCGGACATTCTGATGTAGTGTCAACACCGCCTAGCATTCATCTTAATAGAGTGTCCGATGGACAGGCAAGCGGACTGACAGCCTGAGCGTCCCCCTTCACACCACCTAAGCAGGGTCACCGCGCCGGTTCTACCAGTCCCCCCCTGGCGTGGGAGCGCGGCAAGAGAGAGAGGGCTATGTGTCGTATGCGTGCCTGCCACAGCCTGTGTGTAGTGGCGCATAACATCCTGCCTCTTGAGGTTTGCTCAAGTACGTCCTCAATTGTGGGCTGCTCTGTTCCCACACACATCACCCCCACCTGATGAGGAGCCTTGGAATCGCTCCGCTCAATGGAACGCTTGTATCTCCACTATTGCGGATGGCACAGGAAACTTTCTGTACATTGCTGACGCCGCGTTCGCCCATGGCCTTGTTGCCGGCACCCTGATCCGCTTGAGTCCAGACAGACGCAGTTCAGCTGATGGAGGAGCACCAAGTGTGTATATCCCAGCCCACGTCACCCTTTTGGTATCGGTGAGTTCAGACACCCATAGGGTGATGTTCGATGAGATAAATTCCTTCCTTCAGATGCTACGGAACTCGGTGATATGTAAAGGAAGCCCATCAAGAAGCTGAAATGCGACGTTCAGCAACATTGGCGCTTTTGAATCTGCACCGCACTGTGCGACTCGTGCGAGAGTGAGCCCGATCTTGAAGAGCCTGGGATGTGAGCTTGATCGTTCGCAAGCCGGGACCATCCGCTCTTTTCTCCACGAGAATGATTTGTTGAGTGTTTTCATCAATCAAATGATATGCAAGGACAGCGCATTGCTTGCTGCACATGCTTTGGCCACCTGTCTGAAACACAGTGAACGTTAGTCTGGTGACGAGACTCGTCTATGTATATGAGGTTTGAGGTAGCCTGAGTGGAACCTCATAGACGCGTCTGGTCACCAGACTAGGTGAACATATCGCATGCTATTGTTTCCATGCGTAGCTCAGATTTCATTAGATGATGTGAAGGAGTCCATCAAGCATAATGACCTGCTCCCGAGAAACATTGTGCGACTTGGCTACTTCGACGACGCTGTTGATCCATTAGAGGGGTTTCAAACCTTTGAAGACTTGATGCGACACGGTAATACACTACGTCAGTCATCTTTACAGTTGATGCCCACATCGATCCCTGGACTAGACGCCTTGCACGCAAAGGTCAAGAATTACGACGTCACCGAGGTTCTGAGCGCGAAGCTAGCCACGGACATGCCAAAGGAGACCTGTACGGGTTTGATTTGCTTAGACATTTTCCAGAAATTCGGCGTGTACGGATATGTCAACATCTGTTCATTATGGTTGATGCATTCCCTAGATAAGGATGGGACCTACATGTGCACTGCACATTCTGATCCAGCATGGGAGGTGTGAAGGTGTCACGCCCAGTCTTGCGGTGGTGGAGAAATCGATGTAATATGGTATTTTAGAACTGTTACGAAACACAATGTAAGACTTCACAACGTGGTAAGTTGAAGGGGTTGTATTTGACTGGAGCGCTTGTCGACGGAGTGGATACATCTGCATGGTCCCTCAATACCCCAAACTGGGGTGGGCCTATCTTTCTTTTCTTATCGGAAGAACTCGAAAGCTGTTGACGAGGAACCATCGGAAGGTCTTGCACGTCCATCTGCCCTGGCCCCCTGCTCATGACTAATGCATTAATGAGTCACCCGCAAAGCCAGCGTGGATGCCCACTGACTGGCCCACTGTGCGTCTGTCGTGCTCGTCGTCTTCGTCTCTCGTGCCCCCTCCTCTCCATTTTGGGTTTCCTTGTTTCGTTTGCATTCCTGGGGACAAGGACGCCAACGGTGAGGACACCATCACTTGCATGACGGCAGGCTTGGAGACAACAAGAACAGGATCATCATTGCCTTCACACTGTCTCACCCTTCTCTCACCCCTTCGCTCAACAGCGACGCAGCATTGGCCTCCCTTACCATTTTTCTGTCTACTGCACCAAGCATTCCAAGCACAAATGATTATGATTAAACGAATTGATGCCACTCGTGGGGTACATTACAGATTTGGGCATTTGATCACTTCACTTTCGTACTAAAAAATTCGTCCAACATGACGTGACAGGCATAAACGCCAAGCTTTCCATATTGATGCCACATCCCTACAGTTTCGGTGCGCTTTGAGGGGTGGCGCATCGATGCCGTGCCACGGGAATGGTTGTCCAACGTTGAACGTTGACATGGCGTCGTTTGCGTTGCATTGACGCCGTCACCGCGTCATGCCCACCTTGCCCTGGGACCCGCACCTTGTCACATCGTGTGGGTTACGTATCTGGTGTCCACGAGTGTTCCAAGCACATGCGTTGTGTAGAACTTGCTCCGTCGGTGCTTCAGTTGCTACATGTTGATACGAACGCGTGATTATGACATGACATTGCATTGTAACTCATGACACGAGGAGTGAGTGCGACAAGGATGGCAGTCGAACAAGGAAACAAGCAGCCGGATGGCGTCAACGACGTCTGGTTACCCTCTTCCTCGAGGGGGCAGTCTTGCAAAAGGCTTGGGTCATGGAACGACACAGACTCACAGATGCCTCACCTGGTCGCCATCCCGCTTGTCCACACTGACGTCGTTGCCATGTTTCTACCATACATAGGTACGAAGGTGGTCGCCACGCAGAAAGACATGGACAAGCGCATGCAGGGGAAAGGTGGTCAATGCAGGCCAACGAGACTGAGAAATAGATGCATACAGCTTTCTGCTTGGGCCGTGAAGCCTCGCCCTCGAGATCGTCGGCAAACACAACGGTCCGCTTGCCCGTTGCCGCGGGAGACTTGTCGTCAAAGTCATCATCGGTGTCTTCCCCGAGCTTGGAAAAGGTGGCGCGCCCAGCATTTCGACTGAAGGGACCCGGGAAGGAGGGATTCACTGCGTCGTCCACGTTAGTTGCAGTTGTCATGGTTTCGTGTATAGCACCACGGGTCTTTGGCTGATGATTGGGCGCGTTCCTTGCTTCGTCACTACCTTTTGCGGATGCCGACCACGACATGGGTGCATTCGGGTTGGCAAGAACACCGGGTCGCCTTTCGCCGCCCTCATCGATCCGCCGGAGGAGGGCAGCTTCGAGCTGTTTAATTCTCTCTGTGTGTCGTGCAATGGTGGCGTCGCGCTGAAAATCGGTTGGATGGTTGATACCCTCCACATTGCCTGTGACATACCCCTTTGATCTCGTTGGATTTGTCCACCATTTCTCGACTATGCAACGTTCTGGCTTCGCCCACCAAAACAGCAACCAAGGCTTTCTCGTCGTCATCCTGTGGCAGCCACTGTCATCATGTAGCGACAGCGGAAATGGCATGTAATCACCAGGTCGTTAGCTTCGTATCTCTGGCAAATGGTCTTGGCTCGATCTGCTAGCCTCTTCCCGCTTGCTTCTAGCTCGGTGATGTGTTCATTTAGTGCTGCCACTTCTCGCCCGCGCTTGCCGGAAAGATCTTCAGCGGCAGCAAGCTGTTCAACCAGTTCCTGCCTACGACGGTCTTTCTGGGAAAGCTCGGTCAGTAGTGAATCAATCCTAGCGTTTGCGACTTGTAATCGGTCTAGTGCCTCGGACTTGCTCGACCTCTCTGTTTCAAGCAAGGCGTGGAACTCGCCCTGTTTGCGGGACAATTCTATCTGAAGGGCTTGCAGTGATGCTGTTTTGTCCTTGACCGCCGCTTCTGCACCCTCAAGTCTGGCCATCGACAACCTGATCTGTTCTTGAAGACGAATTGTTTCCCGTTTCGACCCATCCATCATTTCCTCGATTGGACGGATCAGCCCCCTTTGTGTACTCGGCGCAAATTCTGTGAGTATTTACCTGCAATTTCCCAATGAATTCCTCGGATGCAGCCAATGTCGCGCACTGATTGTCAAGTCGTTCTTGTAGGGCCTATGAAAACGATACCAGAGGGATCTGAAAATCCAGGAAGTTTCAACAAATACCTCCATCGAGACCGAGCGGCCCTGTTCAGAAGCTTGCAGATCAGCCAGCTTCCATTTATATGATTCCGCTTTCTCGTTGGCTTCATCACGCTCAGAAAGCAACCGGGATGCTTGCTGTGTTAGGTTCGTCTCCAGGGTCTTCGCAACGTCAAGACGGCCCCGCAATTCGTGGTTATGATTCAGAGCCTTTCCAAGCTCTTCCTCTGCCACTTGAAGCCTAAGGGTGGGGTTCATAGAAATAACAAAGCCAAACTGGGTTGTTAAGTACCGTGCTTCAATATTATTTATGCTCCCTTCTTGCAAACCGATCGTATGGCTAAGAGCACGGAGCTTCACGTCTTGTTCTACCTTTAATTCTTCACGTGTCGTTATTCTTGGCGGCAACAGTGAAATAGTGACAGCCCTGAGGTGAAATGGAAGGGCGTACTCTTCCTTCATTGAGGCTATCGTAGACTGCGCTTCTTGCATCCTTGTCATGTATGCTCCTAAATCGTGACGCATCGATGGGAAGGGGTCAAATCCTACTGTGTCTGCGCCTGTATCCATTGCTGTTCCATTTCACAAGCCTTCTTCACCGCTTGCATCGAATTGTGCTTTTGTTCTTCTAAATGTTGGGTGATTTGTGCCATTTGTTCAGCTTCGCGACCGCTGTCAACATTTTGTTCGTACAATGGTGAAGCCCTTGTACCTGATTGACGGATCTGAGCTGCGGCTGACTCGCTGTGCTTCCCATCCGCTATGATCAACCCTTCCAACACCGAGATCCGGGCTCGCGCTTCTGCGAGCTCAGTTCCCATGGGGTGTAGTTTATCGCGGAGTTGGTCCGCCACCTGTTGGGCTGCAAAAACGGTTGTTGGTGCAGCTAGTCCTCAACCGACCGCCAGCTTACTCTTCAACAGTTCGGAACGTAATTCATTAACCGTTGCTCTGCATTGAGCAGTAAGAATGAGCTGGCCATCCTCGCCAATCATGGATTCAAGGTCTGCATGAAAATGTAATGATCGGGTCAAGTTGAGCAGTATTGATGGAATGAACCTCGAAGATTGATCTTAGCTTCATCCCGCAGGGAAACCAGGCCCTCCATTGTCATCCTGGCCTCATAAATGGCTTCAAACTGGGAGGATGACTTCAAACCGTCCATTTCGGACTTGAGCAAGGTGTAGCTGTTTGAGTAGGTCATCAGAAAGCCTTGCGCAGATGGCGCACTTCTTACTTTTTCGTAATCTCATTGAGTGCGTCTCGCTGCTTGCCCATCGCCTGCCTTTGCCGAGCGAGGTCTCTTGAAAGTGTCTCATTCTCTCGAACTTTTGCTTCCATGCACAGTTCTAGTTTATTGATGTGGATACCCTACGTCCAGGTGGAGATTATGATCGAAGAATAGGCAGCAAAACACACCTGTTCGGCGTTCTTATTCTTCAACTTGCCGAACATGAGCATCATAGAACCAAGGAGCTCTTCGTGTTGGACGTCCGAGTCAGCCTCGAATGAATTGGATTCGCCCCGCTGAGTACTTTCCCTGGCCGGTCTCTCGAGCTGATCTCTTGCAGATAATGTCGACCTCGCAGACTCGCGCGAATCCAAACCAACGTCTGCATACAAGGATGAAAGGTAAGCCTATGGTGGAGTGTGCCAGCATATACACACCCTCTGACTCGGACCTGACCCGAGAAGGTGCTCCCTGTGAAATGAGGTGTTTGAACGCTAGGCAGAACGGGTGTGCTCACTGGAACCACGACAGATGGGTTGCATCGACGATATAGATAGGTTGAGTTGTCAGGTTCGAGGGGCTCCATGCGGGGCGAGAAAGGCAACTGAGAAAGGCCATCGTTGTTCTGGGAATGCCCAGAAGAGTTTGCGCTCGTGGCTACATTGGTTTGCGATCCTCCAAGCGGGCGGTGAAACACTCGGGTCCCCTGGTGAGCGTCCTGTTTCTCGGAATGTGTTGCGAACTTGTATGGGAATATAGTCATCGTCTCCAGAATCTGGATGCCAGATGGCAAGGAGTGATAGGCTTTCGCGCAGTTACCTTGCTTGACAAGGTCTCTGCCACTCTCGTAATTCGTCGGAAAGTACAGCCCCTATACCATCTGGTGCAAACAAACCACGCTGCAGTACAAACAGTTGATGACACAATGTCATCGACACCACGACGAGGTGCAAACGCAAACGCATCAGCACGAAACGGACTCAATGTATGACCAGACAGTGGCCCAGACCGTGTGCAATTGCACCCACCATGTAGCGTCATTGAACGATGATGACGCCTCAAGGTCTCACCTCTCAGTGTGATGGGTGTTAAAGCATGATTTATTGCACGAAGATTATCTAGTAGCATCTAGTTATCATTATGTGTACCATGTATAGTGCAATGATGACGAGGCCGCCTGCGCCACAATACAACTGCGGTTACCGTGCTGTCATCGTGTGTCCTGTCTCGGTGGGTCGTCATCGTATCCTCGATGCGGTTGGGTCATGGTCGTGGTGGCGTCCTCGTCTCTAACATATCACTGTTTTGACCTCAAGGCCACACCCTGATGCAGTTGTGGGCGGGTGGGCCTTCGTCGCCGTCACCGGCATGTCACCGTGACAGTTGCTTCCCCGTCGTCGTGGTCACCGCGATCGACATGCCTTCATCGCGTATACGGGGTGTGTCGGCGAGCCGTTGAGCTCGTCAGCCACTAGGAGGAGACATGGGGGTGTGAGGGTGAGGGCGCAGGGTGCATGCATTGGCATTCGCATCCTGCTGTCGTCCTCGTCAACTACCGCCACTCAACGGCGACGTACCTGGACCATCACAAGTACCTCCTGAGCCACCAGACAAACTCGCACAACAACCAAACAACCCCCCGCACGCTGACCGTGAGGGGGTGTGGAACAACGCGAGCATGTCAGGAGCGCCGAGTATGATACCATGACAACGCTATAGACGGCCCAAACGACCAGCACGACGCGTCAGAACGAGTCAGCGAATGGCCGCTGCCACGAGACAAGGCATGTGCACCATGTGCAACCCAGGGCGAATGATTTGCAACGAATGCCGAAACGGACACGTCGCCAGCTGCAGGCAGTGTCGACGACCTCGGAACACACCTAGACGACCTCAGAACACATCAACACAGCTCAGTAAATGGTCGGAACGAGAGGCCGAAGCGTACTCATAGGGGACAGCTCAATCACACTATCAGCAAACTCTCGACGCGGGGACAGGCAGTGGCACCATGGACGGCGACGACACGACACCGGTGTGTGCGTCCTGCACTGGCTGCGCCCCCCCTCTCGGCTCGATAGGTCCAGCCATACAACCACAATAGCGAGTGTTCATTGGCTCGACATTGCCGCCCATTTTCCAACGTGACAAGGCTGGCGCGACCAGGTGAGAGGCGACACGACATCCACAACACAACGAGGATGGCGTGACCAAGCTTCCACGACGACCATGACGCAATGAGGAGGATGCAACGGGACTGTGAACCGAGAGGGACGGCGCGATGACCGTGACACAATAACCGCGATGCAATGAGGACGCCGTCGCAGCCAACGGGTTCAGTGACTCGGTCGCCACACGACAGACGAGCACCATAGGAGGCTACGGGCGCACCTGCCACCAGTCCAACGTTTCATTCAGCAGCCGTACGACAGCGATGAGGACTAACCAGTGCCCATGCCTCGCCCCACCGTGCTCGTTTTGCCCCCCTCGCCCTCTTTTCCGGATGCGCCAGGTGGCGTGCTTGCCATCATGCACACGCCGTTGTTGTCATGTGATGGTCATCATCGTGACCCTCTGCCGCAGTCACCCCGTCCTGCTGCCCCCATCGCGTGGTATTTGTTCAATGTTGCGGTGTCCTGTGGCGCCCCCGTCGTCTCAGCGTGGTTGTCATGACGCCTTCGTCGTGGCATCCTCGCTGTCGCATCAACGATACATGTGGGGGATTTGGTCGTGGTCGTACCCTCGTCCTTTCAAGTTTTGCATTCCCTTGTCCTGCGCTGTCATTGTCGCCCTCCCTTTGTCCCTTGTGAGGTCGCCCTCAATGCATTGAGGTCGTGGTTGTGTTTGCGCCCCCGTCCTCAATGCGTCGTCGTCGTCATTCCATCTTGTTGCATGTCGATCAAGCCAACGGGCTCACCGACGGTCAAAGGGGTCGCTGGGGACTCATGGGGCCGTTGAGCGAGTCATTTGACCCGTTAGTGGCTGGAATGGACAAGGGAGCGTGCAGCCACACTGGGCCACACGCATGCACTTCTGGCTTTGATGTGGGGGACACGAGGGGGGAGATGGGTGCAGGACGCACACGTCGTCGTTGCGTCCCCACCCTGGTCCTTGCTGCGGCGTGTCGTCGTTGTGTCCCCCTCGTTGTCCTGGTCGCGCGCGCGGTTGCGCCCCCGTCCTTGACACGTCCTTGTCGTCGTCGTCCTTGCTGTCACTGTGTCAGGCGGTTGTCGGTACGGTCGCACTCGCGCTGTCATCACGGCGTCGCTGGTGGCGCCGGGTCATCGACAGAACGAGCTGTTGAGCTCGTCGATGACTGGAGGGTGTAGGTGGGACGTAGGTGCGGGGCGTGCACACATACGCATTGTCGAGTACCACTGTGCCATCGGTAGCGTCCGGTTGCGGACTCGCGAAGTGGGTGGGCCAGTGGGGTAGCATGGGGGCGAGCGTCTGCGTGGGTGGCAGGGCGCACGCATTGGCGTCATCGCTCCTGTTATCACCGAATCTGCCCGTCTGGTGGGGCGGGTGTGGTCGTGCATAGACACGCTGTCACCGTGGTGTCGTCGAGAGCCCAGTGTCATTGATGATATTGCGTTGTCGTCGTCGTCACCTTCATGTGGCGGGTGCTCGTTGATGGCAGGGTGGGGCGCAGGTGTTGCGAGTGGCACGCCGAACAAGCCGTTGGGCTTGTTGACAGCACGGGGAGGCGTGGACCTGGTGGTTGGTGCGTTGAGGTGGCAAGTGGGGCATCAGACTTCTAGAGCCGTTCGGCTCGTTCAGACAGCACGGGGTGCGGGTGGAGGCAGGGTTGGTGCTGGATGAGCTCGTCGATGGCGCGGGGGCATGGATGGATGGTGGGCGGGTTGTTGAAAGGGCTGTCTGGGTCGTCGTACGTGCTCCACTACAGGCAGGTGAGGTGGGAGCAACGTGGTGTTGCACTGTGCCTGGTGGTCCGTGGTTTGTTTGTAGCTCTTCACTTTCCCACAATTATATGGCCCTAGGGGGGCAGCAGAGACCAAGGTGATTGCAATTTTCCACGTTGTTTTGCAAGCCGCTGCAATAGCATTTCGCAATCATCTCTTCTCCATGTTGTTCCGCTTATGTCCTGCAGGAAATGGTAAGCAATTGTGTCGTTGTCCAATCCCTGTTTCTGTAGTCCTACAGTCTGGCCGCTCTGACAACGAGGCGTCCAATCTGCCCCGCTTTATTTCTTCAGGCTCACTAACATGAGCCTGCTACCAGCATGAGATACATGTTCATGCATTAATGTGCGACTCGCTCATTGGTGGTATAAGGCTAGCATCTGTTATACACTAAGTGTTCCTGGCTGGCCTAAGTAGTTGCTGTAGATTGTCCACCATACGCTCAAACATGCCCTTTTGTTCTGATATGAGGTTGTTCACTGCATCCTGCAGACCCTGCACAGATTCCTCTACGCCCCCTAACCTCGTGTCTACTGCCTGCACATCTTGTACATTCGCCTTTATAGTAAGCGTAGTGTCCAATAGATTAAAAATTGCACGTAAGCTCTGACGGACTCCATTCAAGTCAGTCTTGATGGTCTCCTGGTCGGCCTTGATGCCCTCCTGGTCGGCCTTGATAGCCTTCACGTCCATCTGCAACTCGCCCAATCGAACATTATGAGTCTGGACCAAGGCCCAAACCTTATCCAGAGAAGTGGCCTCTTTAGCCTCAATGATTAGCCTCCAATTTACAGAAGATTACGAAAAGGAATACGCACGTGTAGGTTCCTGACTTGCCGGGGTTGAGGGACCAAACGTCCCAGATGAACTGGTGTCAGAAAGCCTCCATGATTCGTCTATGGATGGATTTAGTGACTGAATCTCAACCACCTGACTTCAACAATCTTCGACACATACCAAGGGCAGGGTGTGAACCGACGTTGGCATCCATTGTGTGATCAAGATTGAGATCGTGTTGTTCGTAGTAGGGGGTTATGAACGTGACAACTGTCACACCTACGAGTGTCACTGTTCCCGATATGGTAAACTCGGGTACAACTCAGTTCGCCTCGTATGGCAACCGCTTCGGGACGCTTCGTAGCAACGAATTATGACGAAGTCTGCTTCGTTCACATCGCGAGAGCATGGCGAGGTATGGCCTATCTAGCATTGATATGCGATGTCACTGTCGGTGTACAGGCCCCTTGTACTTTTCAAAAATTTGAGCGTTTTTTCGTTCGTAACTAATAATATCATTGAAAGCATGATGACTTACGAAACCACAAGCCCTGAGTCCTGAGACAAGTCGGAAGAAGCCTATACTTTGAAAAGTGCGCAACGATATGCTGTTAGTTACATTTCGTCCCATCACGATTCGATGTATGATATTCCTCGCTGTCTGACTTGACTTGTGCGTCTTTTTTGCGTGTCGTCTTGCGTGGTGGTCACATGTGATGTCAATGCACCTCCGGGCAGGCCAAGTGCCACCCACTGCCTAACAATTGTGACACTGATCATGAGCAGGCTACAGCTTGTGATGGCCCACGGGATACTTTTTACACTTAAGCTATGGTCATTGGGCAGGTAAATCGTTTTGCATGTCGGAAAGAGCATGCAGATGCTGGCCGCCGACGGTTACTAGCCGATTACATTGCTCACAGAAAAAACCCATCAAGATAGCGTACAGTTCTGCACTCTTGGCGGCATGTATTGTTGGGCGTTGTCACAGTATGTATTCGTTGTATTCGTCAGACCAAAAAAAAATTCACTTATTCTGCACTGCGGGAGACAGAACTGGTACAAATGGGTCGTGCAACAGTAAACAGGACTCGTTAGACGTGGGCAGCATGTGAGAGTGAATGTAAACACCCGAGCAAAGAGAATCGACTCCATCAGTCCGTTCAGGTAGCAGTGACCGTCTGATTTGCGGCCTCAGCGTCCACAGCATCCTGGGTGGGACCTTCGTTGTCCGGTAGGCTGTTTACCGCCTTTCCCTTTCCCTTGGTCTGCGACGGCTTGAGCTTCAATGCTTGGAACTTGTCCGTATAAACTTTCTTCTGCTCGTCGGATAACTTCCCCCAGTAAACCTCGAACTGGCCGTTTGTTTTCCCTGGGTTCTGCTCCATATATTCTGTACGACAGAGGCCCCTGAAGGTAATAACGAGTGAGTAGATATATCGCGGAAATATACTGTACGAGTTACTTGGCAGTGTGACGTTGTCTGCTTGAACTTCCTTTTGCCTTTGGTTCAGAGGAGGAAGCAGCGATGGCCTGGAATGACTTGGACATTTTCTGGAATAATGCCATCCTTCCAGCCGATGTGGAAGGAACAACAATTTCGTCAGGATCGTTAACATGGGTGCTTGCGAGTTGTTGTGTGAGTTCGGCAGTGGACGATCCCGCACTTGCAGGAGCGGATGGATTTGTCGGACTGTTGCGCCCCTTGGTCCATCGGGAAAAGCGGGTTTATAATCTACAAACATATTGGTGGTAATTTTTTAACGAGTACCCCGGGACTTACGCTACTGCGATTTCGCCCAGGCGACTCGGGTTTCTCACCAGTGGGAACACCTTTGCTACTTGTTGCAGGTGAGGCAGCTCGTTCAGACCCCAGTCCACGGATCATTGGTGCGTCGACCAAGGTGAACTGCGAATCATGTTCATCGAACGAGTATGATATTCTGCAACCAGAAGCCGAGGGCTCGCAGACTGCACACTCATCTTTTTTCTCCTTGGAGCGATGGATGGCGGAGGGGGACATTCCGTTCGCGGGGCTGGTATGAGGGCGCTTCAGAGCGGGCCCGTTGACTATCATTTCGACAGCTTTCTGGGTGGAGGTGACGAGCTCCTCTTGTTTGACCTCGTTCTTGATGGTAGTCGAATGCGGGTTACCCTTCCACTTAGGGTAGTGCCGAGTTGCAAAGGCGTCGGCTTTCCAGTCCTTGTCGCAGGGTCGAAACCAAAGGCGCAAGGAGAGAGCAATGGAGGGTCTCGGTACATTGCCTGTAGCTGAGGGTCGATCGGAAGGGTCGAAATTTGCTGGCGAGGTTTGCCGCCTTCATCATATTGTGCAAGCACAGCGTTGGATTGTTTCAGAGCTGCGCATATAGTCCTCGTCTGCATTCTTGAGCTCGAGATAGAGACGGACGACCAGACGAAGTAGTGGATCTGCCTCAAGATCCGAGGTACAGGTGGGAAGGTTGCGAATACATTCAGCAGCTTCATTCGAGAGGCCTGTAGTGGTGTCATTTAGGGTAGGCCAAGGATATATGCCAGTGATGTACGCAGATCTCCGAGTTTGACGTTGCCATACACCTCATTTAGAAGAACTTTTTCATCAGCATCAAGTGGTCGAGGCGGGTTGCCATCCAGTAGATCCTCCTCCTCATCTAGTGAGCCATTCCTTGAAAGAGGGCGGGATTTGTCCTTGCTGGCGATGGGGTTAGACTCATGGTCTACAGAAGAAGGGGTTGGACTCGGTGGATAGAATCTGTCATCTTCGTCTTCGGTGTCCTCAATAGTTGTTCGACGCCAAGACTGGGATTATAGATGGATCAACAAATGCATATCTTGAATCATCAAACGTACCTGATTCACAGGGGAACCAGTCCTGGTCAACTGCGATCTGGGATGCTTTTCTGGCCTTGTGCGTGGTCCATCAACGTTTTAGCCATGAGTCCTGGGGCGGGTTCGGCTGACGTCGACCCTCGCTGTACCGGACACAAACCCAGATGAGGACCCAGATGAAGGACTCGGCATCGCAGGCATAGATGTGCTTCTTTGCTTCGCGCGGATTGCGGGGTTGTTTGATACAGTTTGTCGCTTTGGACGTGACCAGCGATGCGGCCACATGATTGCGCGGTCCTTCGCCTTGCGGCGCCGCCGCGCGCACTTCGTTCGCGCTTAATCGCGCATACATCACGTGGAGGGGGCCTGGCAAATCGGCAGCCCCAGGGTTCCCACGCGGTCGCGAGCGCCGATAGGCGACCCTAGGAAGTCACGTGGCGCGACCTTGTTAGCTCATTCCCAGGGGTGGCTCGGATCGCCTATCGGCGCTCAGGCTACCCAGGGGTCGGGTTGGGCCGTACACGGCTGTTTGTGTGAAGTAGACAAACAATACTACGCGAATTTTCAAATAAGGAGAACTGTCACACCACCTCATGTGATATATATCTCATATATTCCATAATTTCGAGATTTATCTGAGTTACAAAGAGATCTAGCTATGTTTGGCACGTGTGACTGAGGACATCCATGGATGATTTGTGCCGTACATGAGCTATATCAGGTAGAGACAGGGTCGTTATCTTGTTGCTTGGATCTTCGGCAGGTCAAGCATTTGTCTATATATTATTTTGACAGAATTATTCTAAGCGTGGTCGTCCTATATCTTGGGCATAAGTTGTGGATATCCGATGTGCACCAAATAGTATGCAAAGAATCATTCATGCGTTTGACATTTGTTCGGATCATCCCATCATTGTCTCTTCATATCTGCTTGCATCCGAGCTAAGATCTACGACAACACTAATCCGAAAAGTCATAGTCATGCATCGTCACGCAAGGTATGCTGAGGTGTCTAACCAAATGGAGCGCGAAATGTGTTGGCTCCCTTAGACACACTTTCCAAAACTCTATCAGCCTTGCTCAGAACATTAAACATTGACAACAACACAAATGGGCAGTACAACAATATTTTATGTACAGTAGATGAGTCACGACATGTGCCAATCACAAAGAGGGGAAGACAGTTAGTGGATAGAATAAACACACTTGACGGGTGAATTCGCTCCAAATCCAGAGCTGCGTAACCCCAATATAGTCATCTGACGCACCATCCAGAATCACATGCTTCAATGAGCCATCCAGCCAACCTTCAATGAATGGACCCGTTAGTGGGATTTTCGGGTTCCAAGCTGGCCAACGGCCAAGTGGGAACTCGGGGTTGGCAGCAATGAACGATAGCCAAAACATGTCACAGCCCCATGTCCAATGATGCGTGGAAACGGTGGAATCGGAGATCGATAAGAGCCACCTTTGAATATCGTTGCAAAGGACCATCCAGTCAACACAGTTGATTGGGTTGAAATCTGTAGGAAGCGGTAAAAATGGGATTGGAATGTCAACGTCGTCGGTAGAATCTTCTTCGTTCTGATTTAAAAAAAATAAGAATATGACGAGAACAGTGCAAAACTTACATACCTTGGAAGGCGGGCTGTCATCGACGACTTCCTTGATAACTGGAGCCACAAATGGGCTAAACTCATCGGAGATTGATACAGATATCTGAAGAGGCTGTTTGTACACGCAAGTGAGCGTAGCAGCTAAGAAATAGGTAAAAGCATACCACATCTTTGTTTGCAAGATGGTTTGGGAGCGAACCAGTAAAGTATATAGAAACTAGAAGAGGGTGAGGCGCAGCATATTGCCGCTGCTCCCTGAAAGATACACGGGGACGGAGAATCAATGTCTGGGTGGAATAGGGCAACATCACTGAGACTGTGTCGGCGGCGACGGTGTCGCAGATGCCTGTGGGATGAAAGGTTGAAGGAAAAAATGCGCACGTGACTCAGAGCCATTCCGCATTTCAGTCTATGATCGCTTGTGAATGAATGTCAAGATCAATCATTCATGGGTCCATTACCTGCAGAACTCGTGGATGGAAAAGGTAAGTGATATTACATTCTCTTCGTTCTAAGACAATACCTTGCTTTATCAGTTCTCGTCTATCAGGACAGGAGGCGCACTCAAGTAACATGCACTATTTGTCGTTCACGAGGAGATATCAGGTCTTCATGTGTAATGGAACGTCGGCGTGTAGTGGAGCATTGCAATAGCATTCGACATAAAAGAAATCTTCAGAATCATCTACAGTAAGTGTTTGATATCGTCACATTTCTTGAGTTTTAAGGTCAACAGTACGCAAATTAGCGGTCGGGTCCATGAACAAGCAGACTTGGATGCTCGACATGATTCATCGGTTGAAATGGACATGAACGAGATTGTGGTTGGCATCCCTACCCTAGCCAATCCTCCACTAGTGCCTGAGGTCCCTAGTACCGTCCCAGCACTTTCTCCAACGCAGCCATTCCTATTTCCTGTTGCTGAGCTCTGGTCATCCGACTTTCGGCAAAACGCGTACGAAATTCTTTGTCATGATTCACAAGATCTTTTTGACGACCTGCAAGAGTCATTGCGAAACGGGACATTTGTACCAGATGCTTTGACTCTTCCTCCACTGCTAGAGGATGAACTCCCGGATGAAAATAATTATGCTCGTCATGAAAATGGTAAGTGTAACTTCATTAATTTGATCACATGCGAATGAGAGCATTCGAATAGATGAATGTGCAATCCCAGCGGATGAACCCCCAGCCCGCATTGCCTCGCCAGATAGTCCCTACTTCCCCTGGCCCACAAGAGCGGTGAGAATGTTATGAATGTGATTAAGTTTGCGCTAATGCAGATTGATTAGCACTTTCTCACGTCACTCCTGTTCAGTTCTGCACGGCTTCCATTTTCGCGGGCACAGAAAACGGCGGTTTTGCAGTGGGCAAAAGAAATGGGAGCGCGTGATGTACCGTCGCTTTACTCGGTGCAAAGGGCTGTGGATAACATTTGCGATGCTGTCGGAAACCCTTCAAAAAAAGTTGTTTCAGCCTCTGGGAACGTGTTTTACATCAATGACATTGCAAAAGCGATTGCCAAAGTGAGTTGGATTGCTTCGTATGGCGAACACAGCAGTGCTAAAATTGCCACATGATCAGGACTACGCAAATCCCCTCACGCGTTTCTCTATGCAAGATTACCCCGAAGACGGGGGCAACCGAATGTCACAAGTGTTTCATGGCTCGAAAATGCTCCTTGAGCTACCTTCCCCGCCTGCAGTTCGTGTTCAGCGGGAGATATATTTTGTGGATGAGATTCTGCAGGACGATACGGGAAACTATTTCATCCCAGAGCGGTTCTTTTTCGCCAATTATGACTCTATGGTACCTGAGGAAAAATCGTTACATGCTCTTGGACGTGGGGCCATACGCACTATTGTACGACCACTATATTTCTACTGAGTCGACTCTGCTCACGAGTCACCATGACTGCATAGGAAGGATTTATCGTCAGTGATGAGAAGGAAATTGTGCCGATATCAACATTTCAGCGTAGCTTTCAAGACTTGTCCTTGACCGCTGGTGAGCTTGATTGTGGACTGACAGGTTGGTCATTTTTATCGTGGTCTTGTGTATGTGCTAATTTGAGTAGCCTCGTCTCAGAAGTTTGCAAAGCTTGAACCGCATCCATACCGTGAAAAGGCGAATGGACGGATGGTGTATACAGTGCCATTGATCATATTTATGGACGACGTTTCTGGGAATATATCGAAACAGTGGAACAAACTTCATGCAATATATATGTCGAATGCAAATCTCCCCCGGGAGATGCTGGAAAAGGAATTTTGCGTCCGTTTTGTCACATCATCGCCTCATGCTTCACCCATGGAGTTGATGGCAGCGATGAGGGATTCAATAAAGTATGTACTGATTCAGCCCAAAGTTGTTCTGTGTCTCATATTTCGCTAGTCAAGCTCATGACTCTGGCATAACCACGTGGGATTGCAAGAGTAATGAGGAGGTCCTTCTAATACCAGATGGCCTCTTTCTTGCAGGTGATAATCCAATGCAAGCCGAGGAGTGCAGCCAAGGTGGACTAGCTTGCAATTATTTTTGCCGTACATGCCATGTCGGCGGTACAAAGGAGTACAAAGAATCACTCGAGGGCTACAATAAGCTTTTCCATGTGAGTGTCCAGATGTTCACTTACAACTTGATCGGGGCTAGACAATGTATACAGGAAGGCGAAATACGGACTGCACAGAATACTGCAGAAGTAATCGAAAACCAGATCAAATTATCATTATGTCCGGGAGCTACTGAAAAGCTAAGAGTGTCAATGAGTCAATCTGGGGTACGAGATTCCATGTCAAGTTACATCACGGAAACACTTGTTGTACTTGGAAAGCAGCTGCGGAAACGAAAGGCGGGTTCGCAGTCAATCCCAGAGGGCGAGATAAAGAGTATTCTGGAGCAGAAACTGAATGAAATGCTCGACAGTAAGACTATACCAGACATAATAAATCCTCTTTTCGGAATGAAAGGTAGCTTCATTATTGTTACGAGTTCTGTGAGCTATTGATGATACAATTGGTTTAACGTTTAGGGATCACGAATATTCACATGGATACACCAACGGAGATTCTTCACACCATTCTGCTTGGTGTTGTGAAATACTTCTGGGGCCAGACAGTGTTTCTACTTGACAAGAACCATTCCCTCGACATTTTTCAAACTCGTCTTGATTCAATCGAAACACGTGGATTGAATTTGCCCTCATTGAATGCTGATTACATATGCCGCTATAAGGGAAGCCTCATTGGGAAGCATTTCAAGAGTCTGGCGCAAGTAATGCCCTTTCTCATCTACGATTTGGTCCCAAAGATGGTTCTCAATGGCTGGACCGTGATCGGCGAGCTCATCGTTTTGGTCTGGCACACAGAAATAACTCATACCGAGAAGTATCTTGCTTCACTCACTCGCACAATCAATGATTTTCTCAACATCACTTCACAATGCGCTCCCAGCATTCTAATTAGCAAACCAAAATTTCATTTCCTTGTCCATCTTCCAGCATATATTCGACGTTTTGGTCCTGCGATCATCTTTTCAACAGAACGCTATGAATCGTTCAATCATGTCTTTCGCTTGTCGTGCATTCACAGTAATCGTCAAGCACCAAGCAAGGATAGTTGCAGGACCTTCGCATACAATGATACTGTTAAGCACGTTGTAACTGGGGGATATTGGTTCCATCAGGGTTCGAGGAGTGGGTATGCGCTGCAAACGATGTGAGGACGTACCTCAGCAAGCATCCTGAACAAGCTCGTCTTCTTGGAGTCAACTTCCAGGGCAACCAAGTTGGGTGTACCACAGGTGGGTGTTTTAAAGTTGTCAGATAGCAAAAATCAATTTTCAAATTTACTGGACATTCAGGTGTGGGTGTTCCGCTATCAAACTCAGAAACGGCCACATTTGCCTGGACAAACACGCACTGTTCATCCATTGTAGCCAGAACTGATCATCATTCTTATCTCAAAGCCAAATCATTTTTGACGATGAACGATGAGAAAATTCAGCTAGATTCCGATGTTATTTTCAAGCATCCACTCTATTCACGGAATGTGGCGGGTAAAGTTAGAGAGATTCTTCTCTCGCCAGATCGCTCTGTCAAGTTCATTGCTATCCAGACTTATTCTATTGGACATGCCCCACATTCGGTCTTGCATCTACCCATACTCGAACTGACAGAGGAGGAATGCGTTCTATCTGATTCCCAGGTTCAGTGGTTACTATCATTGTGCAGAGAAACTCTTTACTCATTGATTACTTCAGAACGTGATTTGTCTGGTCAACCTTCAGCATAATTGCGTCGATGCAGGCTGTGTCAAACGCACCAGTCACTATCTTCAACAAGAACGTATTGTGACTACTCGTACCAAGACACGTGTGAAGCACGAACCCACAGGATCATATTTTCTAAATCTGTATTCTATCCACAACTACGTTCACATCAAATCTATTCTCCCTGATGGCTTTCCAGAACCTCCTATTTGTGTTGCTGATGTTGATGCATCACGACAGCTTGCCATCCAAGCATTGCACAACAAGCGTGCCTTGAAACAGCCTTCCGGGGCCACAACAGAACAACGTATAGTTCCAGGGGAACAGGTGTTGGCACCAGCCATTGGTCTCTTCGAACGTATGCCAAAGCAGAAAAACAAAGGGAAATGTGTCATCAAGTCAACTAAAGATAACTCTAGCAGCACCTCGACTCAACCCCCTGAAAGGCATCCAAGTCAGAGTCAAACTCCTGTACCAATGTCTTTGTCGGCAGTAACTGCTATCCGCCCAGGTTATGCGGACAATGATCCAGTCCGAAATCACCCGCAAGAGATGGCTTTGCTGGCCGCCGCTGCAGTGCAGCCACAACAAGCGTCTGGCTCGTCGATGTACTATTCCACTATGGTTCCCACCTCATTAACCAGTATGTGCTCACCAGTGACCCCCTCTACGCACGTACCATATAACCATCACCACCATTCCAATGCGCTTCCCATCTCGTTATCCCATATGTGCCCACGTCTCCCCACTCAAAATCCTCCGCAAGTGATGACACTGGCTGGCATGCCGCCACAGGACTTTTCGGGTCCGTTAACATCAATAGCTGGGTTTCAACCTTCAGTTTCACGTCCTGCGTTTTCTCCTGCGTTTTCCCAAGCCCCCCCCATTGAATCACCCTACAATATACCTCAATCACTCGCTGGGGGCAACCACCCAGTGTTCGTGGTCCAATCTGCTCAGAATCCAATGGGAATGATACCAAGTGATGCCACATGGCCCATACAATTCCCTGATCCATTAAGCTCGTCAGTCAGGTTCCCATCTTCGGTATCACAGTCCACGCTCTCCTTTGCCCCACTCGTCCCATCTAATGACATCCTCATACAGGCTACACCTCACGCTCGCCAACCTGGCCTCGCAAATGTTGTCACACATGGCTACTTGCATCCCACTCCCATATCGCTGTCTTGTAATCAGCAATCCATGGAATATCAATCTCATGGCCAGATTCTCCATTCCGCTGTGGAGACTGTTTCATTGAGGTCAGGCTACAGATGAAGTTTTCGTGTATACAACGGTAGCTACAATTGACAACCACTTATCTTTACGTCTGGACACTCTGACTGACTTCACTTGCTCTTTGGAGTGGTGTGGCCATGCCGAAATCTCGCTTCGGTTGCCACAATTTTGTTCGACTCCGATTGCTCTCAACTTCAACCGTCCACAGCGTCCAGTGCAGAGAACATGCTATTGCAACAGTACCGCCTGCGAATCCCCAATTCAAGGTCTGGAACTCCCAATGCCACTGGTGGAGGATCACTGGACGGGGATATACACAATTCGCTGCGCCCTTATTCCAGTCAAGGTAGTTTTAACCCAGACAACAGGCCGCGAGACACATCTCCAACACGTAGTTCCAATGATGAGCTGGATGAATCTATCAGCAGCATTGTCGGCCATCGCCGTGCACGAAGTCCTACTTCAAGCCACGATTTCAGTGAACAGGACCAAAAGCGCCTCAAAACAGAAGCACTAGTGGTCGCGCAGGACCTGCAAATTCCTGCGAATGAGCTTATGAGGCTTGCAGAAGTACTTTCTCTTCCTCATAAAAGTATACAATTTCACGTTGCAACATTGAACAGGCTCGGAATGTTCCGTCAATGTTACTTCATATCGGTGGCATACTGATCAAGCAAGGCCAGAACAATACAGAAACTGCACAAGCAACCTCCAAGGCCATACTTTTCACCAAAGATTTCATTGCAAGTGGCTTGTCTTCTTTATCTACTTAATCGCTGCTGAAATGTTCATAGTCAACACTAAGGGCACGCCTCCTCTTGTGCTTGCTGTCACCAAACATCACCGCATATGTAATCAAGACAACTGAGGAGGTTGTGGTAATGTTGCGTATTCACGGCCAGGTGTCAGACCACTAAACCGGTTTCCTGGCTTAGAAATTCATGGAAAAACACAAGGCTCTCTTCAAGGCACGTCCGGAACATTTCAATGAGGAGATGCGTAAACATGTCTTTGCGATTGTGTCAAGAGAGCTCTCATCAGTTCGAGGAACCATCAGGGCTGCATTGCTCGACTCTATCCAGAATTCAAAGAACATCATGGACACCGTGCAGTCATTGGCTGGTGCGAAGTCCGGCATGGAGATTGGCAATGGCCATTGGATGAGATTCGCATTTTTGGTACTCTACGTGTTTGAATTCCATTCTAAGTTACTCATTTTAATACTTTTAGCGCCGTCAACTACGAATCTTTTTGATCGGCATGGCGAAGGAGAAGTTGACTATTGAGAAACATTTTTCAGTCTACCTCATTCCATCAATGGAATCTGACCTGCACACACACATTACTGATCAGCTCGGGTGCAGTCTCAGCGATCTCGAAGAGGAGTTGCAATTGAAGATGCAAGGAATGGTCCCTCTGACATTTGATACGGCGGCACCCAGTACTACTGCACGTGAAGACACCGGTTCGTCTGGTCGTTCGGTAGATGTCATCAATGATGAAGAAGTGGGGCAAAATGACGTCGACAGCGCCGAACCTTCGCTTTTCTTCAATACCGACGGTAAACCACGGCTTATGGAGAGGGATTTTTGGACATATGCAGATGAAAGACTTAAGGACCTCCGGGTTGATGCAGTCAGGAAGGCCCGCAATCACGGTGCGGCAGGGAAACTTCTTGTTGAGTAAGTTCGCCCTTTCTATTCCTATTCTATCTTACCTATAAACGACCCCAGTACCTTCACGGAGATGCTCATGATGGATTTACATGAATTCCCTGGTGGCCGTCGACTCCAATTTGTCCCCAATGCCGCAATTGAGCGCCCCAACTGGCAGAAGATAATCGAGGGGGAGTTGGTCTGGTAGCCATGCTCTTCAGTGTAATTCTCGCTATAGTTTATTACCTTTTGAATGCTAGTAATTCAGTTTCTGTTTTCCTGCGTATTGTGTGTGCTGGAAGTGCATTGATCAGCCATATATGCACCCAAGCCTGGGGTGCTGGACATGTAGCAAACATGCCAACATTATGCTTCATACATGCAATTGATACATTGAGTGTGTCGGACACATAGCCCTGCTGGATATCTCCAGTATATCTTGGACAGTTGTGTTGCCAATCATTCGCACGGGTATACAAACTTGGTGTGACCCGATACAATGTGTGCATCTATTTGCTCCATAAATTTGGGATACATGATCCCGATACTGCCCATGGGTTATTACCACTTATCAATTATACATTCCAAGCATCTCACTCCACTACCTGCACTGTGTTGGTTTTACATTGGCCGACAAAGATAGTTAATTTATTACTCTAAGTTGTCTGCTCTCTATTACGCGGATTTTATAGTCTCTGCACATTGCCAATAATGGGTACATGTACACTAGCTCAGATACTCCCACATTATCATTTTCGACCACGCGTGTAGCTGTAGCTCGGCCATAGCCTACCCAGGGCTAGACTACATGTAGTCCAGTAGCCTCTCTTCAGTTGCTCACTCGCGTCTGTCTTCGCCCACTGTGTGCATGTGCATGCACATGCACACAGTGGG
>JBBPTF010000004.1:0-76819 GCA_038094015.1 Phylloporus cf. gajari | reverse complement strand
ATCCTTCTCTCTCGTTGATGCTGAGCGGCTGCGATGAGCCAGGCAAAGAGCCTCGTATTGAGGAGGCGTCGCTCCCTCTCGAGCTGTTCTTCCTCAGTTTCGCCGGAACTGGGAGCTGCATCCTGGACAGCCCCAGGAACTGATAGCGGCGGTCTGGTCCAGGCAGGGGAGGATGCAAGCCCTGGCTCGAGAACGGGTCGTTCTGTACACGAGGCGAGGAGCTGAGGCTGGGGAGTGTCGACGACGAGGCGAGTTGTGTATGTGGCGTCGTCTCTTGGCTCTGGATCAAACCTGACAAGGGGGTCTGAGAGTCGTTCTGCATATCGAGGAGGTTCGGTGAGAGCGACGGCAATTGGTTCTGATGGACGAGGCAAGGGGGTTCTAAGGGAAGGACCGGCAGGGCTTCGAATGACTCTGTAGAAATCGAATGGAGCCAGTTGGTGATCAGTGAGATCATGTGATCCGCATCTGACAACATCTGTCTCACCGTGGCGGTGGATCTCTCCTTGTTCGATAGCACCGAAACAACGAGGACAGGGTACTTCGAAAGGTACTCCTGGTGGAGTTATGTGAGTATGTCTCACAGGTCTGGCATGAGTTTCATACCGAGGGGGTCTACCTGTTGGTACAGGTGCAGGGTCTCTCTTGTGAGGAGAGGATGGCACAAAGGGTTCGTCGGATTCTTGTCTCACCACTTGTGGTGGAGATGGAGCGTCTCGAGGTGGTTGTTCCTCGGAAGATGGCGTTGAATGTTCATTTACTGAATGTGGTGCTAGAATAGAAGAAGCCACAGTCAGCATTAGCTCATGTTGATGAGTAGCAGAATTTAATTGTGCTATCATGATTAGAGCCTCGGAGCGTCTCCGGAAAACGGCGAAGCCATTTCGAAAAGTGAACAGTAAACATCCTGCCATCAGCTCTACCATAGTAGCCGCTGTCAGACCATTATAGATCTGAGTCATCAGCATATACAAAAATAAAATATCCAGCAACCACCATTGCTGGCCACGCGAGACGGCGGGAGGCATCGGGAATGCTAGCAATAGACGGGCTCCGCTTGTCTAAGCAGGGCTCATAACCTTTTGAAGTCCAAGACTCCAAACGGTCGCAGGATGAACTCTAGTGGGAGAAACTCACTAGGGTAGGTGCAGCGTAGGCGGCAGTCAGGTGTTGTAGGATAGCGATAGTACTCAGTGTAGACACCAAGTATGAGAGCGAGAACAGATGATAGAGATTCTGTTAGAGGAGCGTACGTGAGGGAGCTCCTCCTTATATACAGTACAGGATTGTTTGTACGTGTGTATAGTAGTTCTAAATAGATAGAACAATAACAGCCAATGGCAGTAAAGGCTCTTATCTGAGCCAATAGTGTTTAAGACGCTTATCGTACTATAAGTACTGGCCAATAGCAATAAATGAGCAGTGTCAGTATCAGTCAGCATGAGTAATAATGTATCAGTCATCATGATAAGGATGAGTAATGAATGAGAAATCATGATAACGTTAAAGATAAGAAGATAAGCTGACCAATATAGAATGTCTGATAAGATTAGATAAGATAAGACATTCTCAACACTCGTTTGACTCTGTGCATACAGTGCATGGAGCGCCGTCCGTGCGTCAGTAACTTCTACTACTGAGACGACCAGATGTTCACGAACGCGAGTCTCTGGATCAAATATACTTAAATTTGAAGGTCATGTCAGTGAATAGACGTTCTTTGGGACAAAAGTTGATCCAATTTAGATCTAGCAGGGAACTCACCACGCAGACATTGGTGATTAACAGCCAAGAGGCTCAACAGTAATAACTTTGAGGATCAGTTATAAAAAATGCATTCGCGCATAGCCTCATGCCGCAGTGGTTCTACAGCAACAACACCATGGGCGGTCAGCGCCTACTGTATTCGCGTGCTGGAGATCTCCTGAGCTTGTTATCTCTGGCACATCGAAGCGTGAAGATATTGGATATTGAACAAGAGAAGGGTGTTGTTGATGGTGGTCCACGAGGATGAGGTCCAGTTGGCGCGAAAATGTATCAGCAGAGTCTCTGCTTGGTCGTAAACTTGCCTTGGCAAAAACATGTTGGCAAACACTACTCCAGGACCCGGACTACCACATCCTAGTACTCTACATGTCGCTCGGTATCGCAATCGTGACTGGAGCCACACGAAGTATCGGCCGCCCCATCAGCTTGCGACTCTCCTCAGACGAATTCGACGTGGAGTTACTTCTCTGTCAGTTCTGCAGGTGGGCTACACTAGTTTGCCGATTCACAGTTCAGGTCACACCTTCGCACGAATCACATATGGGGAAGACCGCAATGAGAGTAAGAAGAACATGACTGTCGCATTGAAGGAGTTGAGTGTTATGCTTGGTCCTGGTAGGACAAAGCGTAGCCTCAGAAGAACAAGGACTAAAGACTATAGGCTAGAGGTTCGGACGATAATTAAGCGTCACGAGTAATAGACAACAGTTAAGTGCTACTACTCTTCGAGGACCAGACAACGTCGGTTGACTGGGGCTAAGGTGACCAAAGGTAGGTTATCCTATCGGTCCGAGGTACTGTCCACAAGACGGTGAACTAGGTACCCGGAGACTAGAGTGGGTAGAGGACAAGCTCCCGTTCAAAGCACGGGTGGAGGCTTAAAAAGACGAGTGGGTGACGAGGGGAAAATCAAATGGATTGCTAGTCTAGAGGTACAAGCGGTAACTCTGAGGAGAACTAGCTTGGAGAAAAAGGGAAAAGGGAAGAGTGGAGGTTTATATACCTAGGGTATAGAAACCGACAGAACATGAAAGAACTAATTGTACACAGGATGCAATCAGCAAGATGACTAAATGGGATGCGATGGAATCGCATGGAATGTCCAAGAAGATGGAGGAAGGACTACGATTACGAAGTGATGATGAGTCATTGGGCCGATGACTAGGAAGAGATGAGTAATCGTAGGAAGAAAAAATAACGTCCAGAACGTGTATGACTAAGCAAGAAAAGAGAAATCGTAACATTACCCCCTGGTTAAGGTCGAGACAATGACGAAGACCACTCAAAGGTCAAGAAAACCTCCACTGGGAGAGCCCGTCATGTTTGCTTCGGCTACTGCATCAAAGTCTTCCTCATACGGGGGGGAAGGGGAGCGTTGGAGACGTTCCACTAGAGGTC
The DNA here is from genome assembly GCA_038094015.1 of Phylloporus cf. gajari. Classification (NCBI taxonomy): domain Eukaryota; kingdom Fungi; phylum Basidiomycota; class Agaricomycetes; order Boletales; family Boletaceae; genus Phylloporus; species Phylloporus cf. gajari. The sequence continues at coordinate 73,654 of JBBPTF010000004.1, read as the reverse complement.
GCGGACGAGGTGGACCCCTGGAAGGGTGCATCCTGTTAGTGGTGGATCGTCGTCGACGAGAAGAGGAGGAAGAGCTGGGAGGTGAATTCGAAGGCACTCGATCTGGGGTATGACGGCGAAGGGGGCAGCGGGCGGCGGTGTGGCGAGGGCGGAAGTGATGGCAATACCCACACTGATAGTCTGGACAGTCCACCTTCCGGTGGCCCAGGCGTTGACATTGGTAGCAGGCCTCGTGCATGCGAGGATGGTTATAGGGTAGAGGTTCGTCGCCACCGTGGCCGGTCCACCAATCTTCCTCCCGTTGGAGGGCACGTTCTTCGTCTGAATTAAGGGGGGAGGATGATGCCGAAGGGGTGGACGGAGTGCGAATTTCTGGAGTACTGCGTGTGGGGAGGAGGGCGACGTGGGTCCGCTTTTGCTCGGCTAACTCGCGAAGGTAATGCTCCAGGTCGCGAAGGAACGTCAACATGCTAAGCTGATGCATGGCTTCCAGGAGGCTGTGGCGTACCTTTCCTCGTGCCAAAGGGGGTTGAACGTTGTCTAGAGAGAAGAAGGCCCTGTAGAGAAGAACGAGGGGGGAGTCACAGTTTAGATACGCGTAGATGGGGACTACCAGGTGGTCGCATGACAGGTAGCGGAGGAGTTCCTCCTTTTGCTCGCGGTAGAGGGGTTCTTTAAGGCGTTCTCCCGCGAGGGGAATGTCCGGGGAGACGACGGATGGGTAGGGCGTAGGCTGCCAGGTGGGCTCGTTCCACCCAGCTTCGGCGACGGTGTCGGAGGGAGGAGTTGCCTCGGAGAGGGCAGTCATGGACGTAGTGGGTGAGGAAGGGACATCCGTAAAGCGAACTGTGCGAGGAGTGGTGGAGAGGGCGAGTTCTTCTTCAGAGGAATAGAATTCGATGGGCATAGTGGAGAGGACAGGGGGGGCAGGCTTGGCTAAAGAGATGATGGGGTAGAAGTGGCAGTTCATGCGATGGAGGGAAAGGCTCGAGGGTGGCGTTTCTTATAGTCAAGGAGGGCGGCCTTTGAATGTTTGAGGTCCCGCTCGGTTTGCCAGGAGTCTTCCTCGGCTGTGTACCCTTTCCAATGGATTAGGTATTGCCGTGACGACGGGTTGCCTCGATGCCTTAATATCCGCTCAATCTCATATTCTTCTTCGCCTTCTATAAGGTCCGGGGGTGGAGCCGGGTAATTCGGTCTGTGAACGTCATTTTCGCGATAGGGTGTAAGAAGGGAGGCGTGGAAAATGGGGTGGATTTTCCAGGTACTGGGGATGCGGAGTTGGTAACTGAGGGGAGATAGTACCTTAGTTATGAGGAAGGGCCCTTCTCGCTTAGGCGCGAATTTCGGGTTCGTTGGACGTTTCAGGTTTCTGGCTTCTAGCCACACCTTGTCTCCTTTGACAAAAGGGGTGAATTTCTGTCGAGTACAAGATGCCATTACCTGACGGGCCAGTTCGTGGGCTGCGAGGGCTTCATCTCTAGCTGCGGAGAGGGTTTTCAGTCGTTGTTCAACTGCTGGGAGATGGGATTCAGGGAGAATGGTAGGTAGGGCACGGGGTTCGTAACCCATCATGAGGTAAAACGGGGATTTACCGGTGGTGGAGTGAGGGCGGTGATTGTGGGCAAACTCAGCGTGGGAGAGCTTCTGTGACCAAGAAGTGGGGTTGGCGCCACAGAAGATGCGGAGGTACGTTTCGAGTTCCTGGTTTACTCGTTCAGTCTCACCATCGGTTTGGGGGTGATAGGCGGTGGAGAGGGCAAGGTCGTAGTTCAAGAGTTTGCCTAGTTCCTTAGCGAAAGCAGAGGCGAATTGTGGGCCACGATCAGAGATAATCTTGTCGTAAAGCCCGAAGCGTTTGTAAACGTGATGAAAAAAGAGTTCGGCGATGCCTTCGGTGGTGACGGAGTCGGTGGTAGGGATAAAAATACCCCCCTTGTAGGTGTGGTCTACCATGACCAACACAGAGTTAAAACCATTGGAAGGGGGTAAACCGACGACGAGGTCACAGGAGATGGATTGGAAGGGACGGGTGCCAGTGGCACGGATGGGAGTAAGTGGCGGGACAGTCGGGTGTGTATTAACCTTGTTCTGTTGACACACCCCGCAACCTTCCACGTACTTTCGAACATAAGCGGCGAGGCCTGGCCACCAGAATTCCGCGGAGACGAGTTGACGAGTCTTGAGGTAGCCAGGGTGACCGGCGGTTTCGTGGTCATGACATCGTTCCAGAATGGAACGACGAAGAGAGTCATCAGGAGGAACATAGACGCGACCTTTATAGGTGAGGACATTGTCAATGATTTGCCAGTCAGAGAGGTGGGAGCGAAGGCGGGCCGGAGAGGAGGTGTCAGTGAGTTGGAGATGTTGGAGCAAGAGGGGATCGGAGGTGGAGGCTGAGGAAATAAGAGTGTGGAGGGTGTTGTCAATGATGTTGACAAATAGGGCGGGTGGTAGGAGAACGACGCCTTCATTGTCGGTGTCAGTGGGAGGAATGAGGTCGGGACGACGAGAGAGGGCATCAGGTCCTGCAAGAAGTTTCCCTGGGACATGGACGAGGTGGAGGTCGAAGTCTTGGAGGTCGAGCAGCCAGCGGGCTTGTTGTCGATTGAGGTTACGGGCTTCCTTAAAGTAAAGAAGGTTCTTGTGGTCGGTAAAGACCTGGACGCAGTGGGGGGAGCCATGGAGGTAGTGTCGCCAGGCTTTGAGGTCTCATATGACGGCGAGGAGCTCTCTGTCATAAATATCATAGTTTCGTTCGGCCTCGCTGAACGTCTGGGAGAGGTAGGAGCAAGGATGCCATTCCCCGTTAGCATCAGTCTGGAGGAGGATGCCGCCTGACGCGTGTTTGGAGGCGTCTGTAGCAATAGCGAAAGGTTTTGAGGGGTCTGGAAGTTGAAGGACAGGACGGGCGAGGAAGAGTTTCTTCAACGAGTGGAAGGAGGCTTCACAGGTGGGGGTCCATTCCCATTGGTGGTCCTTTTTCGTGAGATCCAAGAGCGGACGGGCGACCGTAGAATAATCTGGGATGAAGCGGCGGTAGAAGTTGGCAAACCCTAGGAACGACCGAACGTCTTTGGGTTTGGAAGGGGTCGGCCATTTGGCGATGCCATTGAGTTTGACGGGGTCCATGGCAAGTTGTCCCAGTTTGACTATCATGCCAAGATATTCCACTTCGGGGGAGGCGAATTGGCATTTGTCGAGTTTGAGATGAAGGTCAAGTTCTGTCATCCTTTGAAGAACCCATTTTGTCCTTTCAGTGTGAGTCGCCTCGTCAGGGGAAAAGATGAGGAGATCATCCATGTATATGACCAGCCATCCTTCGGCGATCATGTCTCTGAAGGAGTCGTTCATGAATCGTTGGAACGTCGCGGGGGAGTTGCACATTCCAAAAACATGACAGTGGGTTTGAAGAGGCCTCTGTGGGTGACAAAAGCCGCCTTCCACTGATGTCCGTCTTTGATACGGACGTTGTTATATCCCCATCGGACGTCAAACTTGGTGAACACACGGGCGTCTCTGAGTTTGTCGATGAGGTCGGAGATGAGAGGGAGAGGGTAGGCGTCGCGGACGGTGTGTTCATTAAGATATCTATAATCCTGGCAGGGGCGAAGTTTGCCGTCTTTCTTTTTGACGAAGAAGAAAGGGGAGGCTTGTGGGGAGGAGGAAGGTCGAATCTTTCCCGATGCCAGGTTCTCGTCGATGAACTCGTCAGCTGCTTTTCGTTCATCTGGGGATAGGGGATAGAGTTTGCCTATTTTCGGGGTGAAGTCGTCTTTTAGGTTGATTTCATGGTCATAGGAACGAGAAGGGGGAACGTGGTCCGTGGCTTCCTTGGCAAACACTTGGGCAAACTCTGCGTACTCCGGAGGGAGGGTGACTTTGGGTTTGGCCAGTTCTGCGGCCATTGCGAGTTCCGTAGCTGTGGTGAGCTTGGCTACGACGTGGGAATTAGGCAGGAAACGTTTGATGTCTCCTCGGATGATATGGTGGATAGTCCTATTGGTCATTGCTCGATCCACATAGGCAGATTCCTCTTCGTAGTCGAGGTATTCGAAGAGGCGTGAGTCGTGAATGGCTGAGACATTGTGATGGTCTGGGATGCGGCGGGAAACTCCGGGTCATATGAAGTAGGAGTTGTGTCTTTCCGTGTCAGAGACGAAGTCGTCGTAAAGTTCCTTAGATTGGTCTGTGGTTTCCAGAATGGAGAGGGTGCGAGTTTCCCAATCGATGGTAGGGTTGGCGTAGCGAAGCCAGGGGAGTCCGAGGATGACGTCTTCGTTGCCACAGTTCATGATGTGGAATAGGACGCGGTGGACGATCCCTTCAATGTTGACGAAGAGGGTGGAAGTGAATCTGATAGCTCCTCCTTTGTTCTGGGTTTGGTCTGCGTTTCTGACAGGAATGGGGCTGGCTAGTTTCATAGTAGGGAGTTTGTGTTTGCGCACAAACTGCCAGTCGATGCAGGAGATATCTGCACCGCTATCAATGAGGGCTCGGGTGTTGACGGTTTTCATGGTGTGCGAGGGAACTACAAGTTGGACAGGGATTTGCATGGATTTCGTAGTTCTAGGGATTGTTACATTGATCTGGGCACACGTACTAGGGGAGGAGGTGTCTAGCGTCGATCTAGGCCTCCGTTCTAAAAATCCTTGGTTACTGCGAAAGAAATTCGAGCAACCTTGTTATCCTCGTCGTCCTCTATCTCCTCCAGTTTTGGAAGGTCGTCTTTTTCAACCTTCTTGACCTGCGGACGTGGAGGAAGAGGCTTGTTGTTCTGGAACTTTTTACAGTCCCGAGCAGAATGCCCCTTTTCTTGGCAGCGGAGACAGCGTCCTTCAGCGAAACATCTCCTCCATTCTTCTGGAGTAAGTTTGCCGATACGGATAGCGTCAACGTCCATGGCGTTTGGGTCTTTCTCAGCCTTTGGGGAGGAGAAGGAATGATAAGAGTGATGGGGGGAGGAGGAGGATCTGCGAGTGGAGATTTCTCGAGCACGTTCGTTTTGGGTGTAGAACGTGGAGACTTTGTTGATCCATCCTTCGAGGGTTTCGGGGACAGTCTCCATATTGAAGACGCATTTCATGAGGAAGTCGGGGATGCCGACAGAGTAGTACCCGATCAGAACATTTTGATCGACGATACCTGCGAGCGTGGACTTGTTGCGGAATTCCGCATTATACTCTGCGAGGGAAGGGATCCATTTTCCTCCTTTTGAGGTCATGCGAGTGTTGGCGAGCCACGAGATGGCGGCTCCAATGGCGTCGTGCTGTTTGAAGTCTTGAAGGAACTTCTTGGTGAAGTCCTTCATGGTTCCAAGGTCGGGGTCTTCCTTTTTGATACATTCGGCTCGGAAGTTCATAGCCCAGGTCAGGGCGGCTTCCTTGGTCATGTACGAGAGGGTGAAGGCGATCTTCTTCTCATCAGAGTTGTAGACCTCTTTGTTGACCAGGATGTAGAAGGCTACCGAATCATACCATTGTTTGGCTTTAAGAAAGTCTCCGTCAAAGTGTTCAGGTGGGGCGAGGCGAAGTTCGACTGGTTTGGTGGTCATAGTGGGTTCTGGGTCAGGTTCTTCATGCTCGTCTGAGTCAAAGAGTTCGTCTCGTTCAGGGATGTGGATGACAGTGGGTTCTGTAGGGAGTTCTAGAGTGTGGTCGAGTTGATCGGCAAGTTGTCCGATGTAGTCGGTTTCTTCAACAGAAGAAACGTGGATATCTGTAGGTAGATCGAGGGGTCGGGCAGTCTCGGGTGACTGTTCGAGTTCTGCTGGGGGTGAAGTGTCTGAGGATTCTCCTGACTCGTGTCGAGGAGTACGATGGGCGCCCCAGGCGGGGTTGACTGAGGGTCTGTGTGAAATGGTGGGCGAACTACGTGAGAGTAGTCGTTTAGAAGGAAGCTAGTTCTTTTGTTACGCTTGGTCCTGGTAGGACAAAGCGTAGCCTCAGAAGAACAAGGACTAAAGACTATAGGCTAGAGGTTCGGACAACAATTAAGCGTCACGAGTAATAGACAACAGTTAAGTGCTACTACTCTTCGAGGACCAGACAACGTCGGTTGACTGGGGCTAAGGTGACCAAAGGTAGGTTATCCTATCGGTCTGAGGTACTGTCCACAAGACGGTGAACTAGGTACCCGGAGACTAGAGTGGGTAGAGGACAAGCTCCCGTTCAAAGCACGGGTGGAGGCTTAAAAAGACGAGTGGGTGACGAGGGGAAAATCAAATGGATTGCTAGTCTAGAGGTACAAGCGGTAACTCTGAGGAGAACTAGCTTGGAGAAAAAGGGAAAAGGGAAGAGTGGAGGTTTATATACCTAGGGTATAGAAACCGACAGAACATGAAAGAACTAATTGTACACAGGATGCAATCAGCAAGATGACTAAATGGGATGCGATGGAATCGCATGGAATGTCCAAGAAGATGGAGGAAGGACTACGATTACGAAGTGATGATGAGTCATCGGGCCGATGACTAGGAAGAGATGAGTAATCGTAGGAAGAAAAAATAACGTCCAGAACGCGTATGACTAAGCAAGAAAAGAGAAATCGTAACAATACCCAACTGTCCTACCACTTACTTCTATCTGTGTTATCAGCACCCACCCTTTCCAATCCATCTCCTGTGATCTCATTGTTGGTTTACCCCCTTCTAACAGCTTCAATTCTGTGTTGGTCATGGTAGACCACACCTACAAGGGGGATATTTTTATCCCAACCAAAGACACCATCATTGCTAAAGGTATCACTGAACTTTTCCTCCATCATGTCTACAAACACTTTGGACTCTACAACAAGATCATCTTTGACCATGGTCCCCAATTCACCTCCACCTTTGCCAAAGAACTTGACAAGCTCCTTAACTACAACCTTGCCCTCTCTATCACCTACTATTCTCAAACTGATGGTGAAACCAAGTGTGTGAACCAGGAACTCAAAACCTATCTCCACATCTTCTATAGCACAAACCCCACTTCCTGGTTACAGAAGCTCTCCCACACTGAATTCACACACAATCACCATCCCCATTCCACTACTGGTCAATCCCCATTCTATCTCATGATAGGCTATGAACCCCATGCTCTACCTACCATTCTCCTTGAATCCCACATTCCTGCTGTAGAACAATGACTGAAAACTCTTGCTGCTGCTTGAGACAAAGCCCTCTCCACCCATGAACTTGCCCAACAAGTCATGGTATCTCATATCTGCCAGAAGTTCACTCCTTTCACCAAAGGAGATAAAGTATGGCTAGAAGCCCAGAACTTAAAACAACTGACCAACCTGAAATTCACACCTAAATATGAAGGACCCTTTGTCATCATCAAGGTACTATCTTCACTCTCCTATCAACTTCATATTCCTTGTACCTGGAAATCCACCCTGTTTTCCATGCCTCCCTCCTCACACCCTATCATAAAAATGATGTTCATGGCTATCTGGCTCCACTCCCAGAACTTATAGAAGGTGAAGAAGAGTATGAAATAGAGTGGATATTAAGACATTGTGGCAACTGGTTGTCATAGCAATACCTGATCTGATGGAAGGGCTACACAGCTGAGGAAGACTCATGGCAATCCAAGCATGACCTCAAACATTCAAAAGCCACTCTCAACAACTACAAAAGACATCACCTCAAGCCCTTCCTCTCCATCACATGAACTACCACTTCTACTCTATCATCACCATTGTCAAATCCATCACCACCATGCCTATTGAATTCTACTCCTCTAAAGAAGAACTTGCTCAGACCATTTCCCCTCACACCATCTACTTCACTCCTGATGTCCCCTCTTCTCCTTCCACCTCAGTCACCACCCTCTCTGAAGTCACTCCACCCTCCAATATCATTGTAGAACCAGGCTAGAATGAACCCACCTAAGAACCCACTCCATACCTCTCTGTCTGTGCCCTGGATGTTCCCTTGCTGGAGAGTGTCTCAAAGAACCTCTCTACTGTGATCAGAAAGAGGAGCTCCTTCACTACCTCTCCTGCAATCACCTTGCAGTTCCTATCTATGCTCATCTGAACAAATACTTCATATTTCCACTCTAGGAGTTTGCTCCTCCTGATCTTCTTGAATTGGATCAAGACCTTGTCTAATTTCAGACTCAATTTCCACTGGAGGTCTATTCCTATATGCATTATTGGGAATGAATCTAGGTCTAGGAACTCTTTGTGATCTCCATTCCTACCTTTGTTCCAGTGGTTCATGAACATTTGTTTGTTCCTCTCTCATTGGTTGGTAATGACAAGGTCTAGTTGAAATTCCACTAATGATTCATCTTCCCTTTGTCTGAGAGCATACCAGTTTCTCCATGTGGAATCTGGAATTCTCCACACATCACTGGTGTGGGTGGAGTAGAAGGAGAATCTGATGCAAAGTATCATTTGTACTGGTGTCTATCATCAATAGATGATCTATGATCTGATTCAGGTCCTTGACATTTGATCCCTGGTCTTGTGAAAGTTAAATGGTGTTTCAAGGGAGACTATTCTAGAGAAGAGAACTCTTGTTCTAAATCTTCTCTGAAGTTCTCCTGTTTGAGTGATTCTCTTTGAGAAGGGTGAGAACTCCTTCCAGAAGGTGGATCATTTGGTTGGTCTGGATCATCTCCATCATCATCTCCATTATCAAACCAATGATATCCTTGATCATAATTAGGATTAGGAGATAGTGGAGGTGGTGCTTTATTGAGACCAACAGGAACTCAAAAGTACTCATATCAGTCCAATGATCTCTCTCTAGGCAGTTTTATATTATCATCTGATCCTTGATCAGATTAATGATTGTCCATCATTAGAATAGGGATAGGTCCATCATCTTGACTTTTGGAACATCATGGAAATCTTTCTTCATTGAAAGTAGCATTAGTTAACACAACAACTTGGTGTTTAGATATAAGGTTTGGGTGTATCTCACTCCTTGCTTTGCTCACAGAACAGACAGTTCAAAGGTCTGTATTCAAATGAGTAGATAGGCAAGGGGACAAGATTATGATCCCAAAGATCACAACTCCCCCCTTTTTATACTACAGATCATGTAGACTACAGTATATAATATAATAAAATATTGGATAAATAAGTAAGTCACCTATTAGTAATGAGGTGAAACAGTATGGCCAGAGTAGACATTCATTGAAAACTGGATGAATACCTTTCCATGACTTGTCCAGCTTCAGTTTATAGGCACTGGTTCCAATTTTTGCAATGACTTTGAATGGCCATAACATTTGTCATCTAGCTTACGAAGTGGTCGGTCAGTATGGATATTGGTAGCTTCTAAGAGGACTAAGTCTCCAGGTTGATACTCCTTGTGTTCATGAGCATGGCAATCATGGAATTGCTTCATGTCTGCTGCAGCATGTTCCAAGGCAACTCTCACTTCATCCTGTGTTTATTTCATGTGATCAACAAAGTCCTGTGTGGATTCATTTTGGACTTTGTGTTGTCATTCATTACCAATGAGAGGCTGTTGACCATAGTTGAGGAGGAAGGGAGAGTAGCCAGTAGGTGAAGATGTTCATTGGTTGTGAATGAATTCTGCTAGGGGGAGCCATTCAGCCCAGTCCATTTGTCTGTGGTTTGTATAGAGGCACAAGTATTACTCGATCTCAGCCTTCATGTATTCTGTCTGTCCATCCATTTGAGGGTAATATGCAGTGGATGGATTTGCCTCGATTTTGAGGAGGGTGTACAAATATGAGGAAACAAACTGTGGTCCATGATCTGAGATTACCTTCTTTGGAGTACCATGAAGTTTAAAGACAAGATCTTGGTAGATTTTGGCAACACTAAGAGCAGTGATGGTGTTGGAAATCAGGAAAGTGTGAATCATCTTTGAGAATTGGTTGACAATGTTGAGAATTACATTTTTCCTGTTCAATTCTGAGAGGGGGCCAACAATGTCAATAGTGATTTCTTCCCAGGGTGCAGATAGAATGGTGTGAGAGTGTAAAGGGGTTTGGTTGGATATAGTTCTGGGTTTGGTCTTTTGACATTGGTTGTAGCCTTTAACATACTGTTCAATGTTCTTATGAAGACTGAGCCAATAGTATTTATTCATTATCAGATCTTGAGTACACCAAATGCCAGGGTGTCCTGCAAGGGGGTGATCATGGTTTTCCTCTAGGACTTGCTCTCTAATAGCTTGTTCGTGAGGAATGTAAAGTAGGTCTTTCCAATATATGACCCCATCATGTTCTTTCCATGGCAATCCTTCCTTTGTGAGACTAATTTTGACATATTGCTCTCGTTTGTATTAGTTCTTGTGGATGGCAGTCTTGATTGAATCTAGGTGTGGCATAGTAACTTGTGTGTCGAGGTGAGATGTGTCAAATAGATGGGCAGGGAGGAGGGTTTGTTGTGAGTTATTGGACTCCACCCCCTTCTTATTGTTTGAGCGCCATGAGAACAGATCAGCAGGGTTCAATTTTCCAGGACAATAGACAATTTGGAAGTGATACTCCTGGAGGATCTGCTGCCAGTGGGCTTGGTGTCAGGAGAGATCCTGTGGTCTATGAAAGAACTCCAGGTTCTTGTGGTCTGTCAGAACCTCAAATGGGGTGGAGGTTCTCAACAGGTAATGGTGCCATTCTTTGAGCACATACATGATGCCCAACATTTCCAAGTTGGCCACATGGTAGTTATGTTCAGAATTAGACAAGGACTGAGAGATGAATGCAACGGGATGCCAAGTTGAGTCACATTGCTGGGAAAGGACAGCGCCAAGGCCAAAGCCAGACACATCCATTTCAACATGGTATGAGCTGTCAGGTGCTGGTATGGCAAGGGTGGGCACAGTAGACAAAATGTGCTTGAGCTAAGTGAATGCAGTGTTGTATGAATCATCACAGAGGAAGTCACATTTGACTGAGGTCAGGGCATTGAGAGGGCAGGCAGTTTGTGCAAAGTTCTGGATAAAATGGCGATAGAAGTTAAGGAAGCCAAGGAAACTGCAGAGTTCCTTCTTTGATGTGAGAGTAGGCCAGTCAAGGATAGCAGTAACCTTGCCAGGGTCCATTTTAACCTCATTGTGAGAGACAACAAGACCAAGATATTCAGTCTCCTCAACTTCGAAATTGCATTTTTTATATTTAAGATAGAGTTTGTTTTCATAGAGGATCTGAAGGACTTCATGAACAATGTTGCGATGCTTAGCAAGTGTCTGTGTGAAGATCATGATATCATCCATGTATATAACAACTTTGCCACAGTTGATGAGATTGCAAAAGAGATGGTTCATCATTGTTTGAAAGGTCATGGGGGAGTTGGTTAGGCCAAAGAACATCACCAGGGGTTCAAAAAGACCACAGTTGGTTCTGAAAGCAGCTTTCCACTCATCACCATCAATGAGACAGACATTATTATACCCCCAGCGGATATTGAGTTTGGTAAAGTACTGGGTGGATTTGAGTTTATCAATGAGCTCAGAGACGAGGGGCAAGGGATAGCAGTTTCAAACAGTGATGGCATTTAGCTTGTGATAGTCCTGAACAGGGTGCAGTTGGCCATCCTTTTTCTTGACAAAGAAGAAAGCAGAGGCAAAGGGCAATTTTGAGAGACAAATACAACCAGATTGGAGATTCTCCTCAAGGAATGTGTCTAATTCCTTTTGCTCAGCAGGAGACAGGTTGTACGTCTTGCAGTCAATAACATGGTTGCCTGGTAGAAGCTTGATAGCATGGTCCCATGGGTGACATGGTGGGAGTTCATCAAAATTTTCCTTTGTGAAGATGTCCTTATAGTCATGGTAGTAATGGGGTACAGCTTCTTTAAATGTTTTCTTTGTCTTTTGTTGGTTTGCAGCAGCTGCAATGTCTGTTGAAACATTGTGCACATATGATTCAAGGTCAAGCTCAAAAAGGCAATCTCTATCTTAGAGATGTATCTGCTCGTTTTCTGTCTTGTCTTTATCGTCTGTGTCAAGTAAGTCTGGGATGTGATCATGGTTGCATTGGAATGATAATTCGCCCAGTTTCCAGTTGATGTGTGGGTTATGTAGTTTGAGCCAATCATGGCAAGGAAGATAGTATTCGTTCCAAGATTTGTTACTGCAAGAGCAATTTGCTCAGCATGGTCATCTATGTTGAGTTCTATGATGACAAACTCTTCAATATGCCCAGCTGAATTGTGTGTTCCATCAGCATTGTAAACTGGAATAGGATAAGGAAGTTGATGGGTGTTCAACCCCTTCTCAAGGATGAAGGTACAATCAATCGTAGATCCAGTACATCCCGAGTCAATGAGAGTAGTGACTGAGAACTCCTGCAAATCATTCATAGTGAGGGATATGGCAACTTCAAGGGAATTTGAAGAGTGACAACTAGTTCACATGAACTTTGGGCAGCATTGAAGATCCTGAAGTACCCAGTGTGTATCATCAAGAGGGAGAGCACATAGGTCAGCAATGAGTGAGGGCATGACTTCCAAAGTGCAGGAGTTGTGTACAAACGAGTGCAGATGGTGGACTACTTGTTCTTCATCAGGTCCATCAACAACAGTCTTGATCCAAGGAATGGATCAAGGGTTGGAGGAATGGAAGGCATGTTGGTTGGGGAGAGGTTCAGATGAAGGGAGTTGTAAAGGAGTCAAGGAGATGTGGGGATTGACTGGGCAAGAGGGTGTCAGTGTCTTGAGGCATTTAAGGATGATGACAGCAGGAGGTGATGGAGTTGTTGAGACATTAAGGGGGACTTGTGAAAGATGGGTAGGTGAGGGAGATGGTGCAGGATTGGTTCTTCATTGAGCACAGAAAAGCAATTAAAGAAACACAATGAAGTACAATTGGGGGAGGTAGTTCAACCAATATCTATGCCCTGTTGACAAAACCCTATGAATTTGTTCCCTTCTGTTCAGCCTTACTGTTTGTCTCAACAAACTTCATTAAGTTCACCAACTCCTCTGAATTTTGATAGAACAATTTCACACCTTTGAACTCCATGAAGCAGATCTGATGGGGGTGAGAATGGACCTTGCATGGCTAGGCCCTACCACATTGGAAACACTTCCTCTCACTTTGAGCTTTTCCAATATCCATAGGAATGCCTTGGCTGCCAAATGTGCCAGCCTGGTTGGGATGGATGGTGGAGGTTCCTGCATTGTTGGAAGGGGCAGCCACTGTAGGTGTAGCTGTGGGAGTTGCAGTAGGGGCAGAGCAGCCATAGCTATGGGAAATAGAGGGGGGGAGTGGAGCTGGGTAATGCTTATGCTTGTTGATCTCAGTCAAGACCTGTTCAGTATGAACAAGTGCATATTCCCACTTTGAGAATGAGTGTGAACCAATGAGGTCAGGCTGGGAACATTCTACCAGCTCAACAATGTCATTGTGGACCCCATTGCATAGGATGTGAATGAGGACATGGGAATTTGTGATGACATGATAACCTGCCTCAAGAACAAGATGCTTCATATGTACAATGAAGTCCTCAACAGAGTCCTTGCCCTGACATAGCATGAAAAGATCTTGCTCAGCCTTATGTTGCCGAGTGGCAGAGTGGAAGGAATGCCAAATTTTGGCTGCAAAGTTATCAAAAGTTGCTGACTGATGGAGCCCCTATTGAACATACAAATCAGAGAAATGGCCAGCTGCATTCTTCCCCTTCATATAGGAGAGAACAATCAGGATTTTCTGGTGGTCATTAGGTTTGGTCTCAAAACCTGCTAGATAAAGCTCAATCATACACCACCATTGGATGTACTTTTCCTTGTCACCATCAAACATATCCAGTTTGGCTGCAAGAGATTTGCCAAGTCCTCTAAAGGAGCCTGGAGCAGGGAGGTTGATACAAGGGGGCAGAGACATAGGCAGCAATGTCATATGAGTACTGGGTGGTGTTGGATTGGCCACTCTGTGAGAACTAGGATGAGTATATGGAATAGGGGGAGGACCAGTGAGGAATGGATTCTGCTGGTAATTGGCATACCATTCATTATAGAGGGCATTAAATGTAGGCTGGGAATCAGAAAGTCCAGACATATTGACTTCTGATGGAATAGTGGGGTCACAAGTGATATGTAGGTAGGCTTGTCATCAGGCTGGATTGCAGATGTGGGTGATGGTGAAAAAGGGGATTCATCATGATAAGGCTCTCACTAGGCAAATCTTGATTGTTCAGTGGTCATGGTAGAGAGGTAGTAGTCAAGGTTGAGTGAGTTGAGTTTTGAGATAATGCTAGACAATGACAAGAGATGACTCAAGGTGAACTGCTGGTCTGACAAACAAGTAGAATATCTCAAAACTAGGGGCTAGATACATGGAGGGACAACTTATATACTATGCGGAAGTTGGAACCTTACTAAGGACTATGATGTACAATGATGAATGGGGGACAAAGTTCTGACACATTGAGTCTGATGGTACATATAGTAAGGAAGAAACAGAAAAAGAAAATAAAGAGAAATGAGACAATGTCTGTGTGTGGAACAAACAATACTACAAATCAAGTGCCATCCTTGCACATCACATCTGCTCCAAGGCCTCCAAGCCTTCACCCATGCTGACATTGCTGCTGAGGTCAACCTCATTCCTTGGAACAGAAGGAAGATTGTAGAATGCAATAGCCTCTCCAAACTATTCAATGAGGCAATAGTCCTCAGCTACACTTAAGTCAAACATGAGCAGTTCAATGTTCTTGATGCAAATGCCTGTTTCAGTGGCCTACTGATGGTACCATTTGAGCATATGGTTGAGGGAGGTGTCAGTAATAGGGTATAAGCATTCATCCTGTAATGGAGCATATACTACTACTGTTGTGGCATTCTTGAATCCCTCTGAGCACTCTTTATGCTTGATCATTTCTTCAATGAGTCTCTGAGCCCATGAGATGATATTGTCTGCCTCCTGCAAGATGACTCTGTTGGTGGCCAGGAAAGCAGCACTGTTGGCTACAGCCACATCTGGGCCAAATGTCACAGGCTATGATGCACATCATCTAGCAGCTGGTCCCACCCCTGTATAATAGAATAAGATATGGTATTGCCCAGGTACAATCAGCAGTTGCACAAGTTTGTGCTGCCATACCATGCAATTGAAGCTGCTGTGAGAGATGGGAGCCAAGTACTCCAGGAGTAGAAAGCCACAGACATATTGTGAGAGGATGACCTAGTTTCAATTTGCCATCATCAATGAAAGTAGGCTGGCTAACCATGCCAGGGAACATTCTGTGCAAACTGTTGCACTCTTTGATAGTCAGACACTGGCATTAGCATCACTTGATGAATGTGACCCACTGTTCAACAGAGACATTGAGGGATAGCATCTTATGGGGAAGAATGGTATTCCTCCTTGAGAAACAGAGTTGAATCTCCCCTTGAGGAGGTTGCACACCTTGCAGTGTAGACAACTGTGTGGGGTTTGCAGGAGAAGAAGGAGAATATAGAACATGAGGAGGCATGGAGGACATCTTCATTGAGGTGATAGCAGGTGGTCCTGCTGCTGGCACTGGAGGCAGCACAGGCAGAGATGGTTCTGTGACAAATTGTGTATATGGAACTGGTTGCACAGATTCCAGGATGGTGTTCATCACCTCAAACTGTGATGCTGCAGCATTATGCTCCTCAATATGAGCTGCTCATGAATGAGCATCTTGTCTTGCAGCACCCACTGCTTCCTTCCAACCTTGCCTCTTCTGCTTGGTCATGTCAGCATACCATGTACAGGAATGCCATGTCCTCAATGTGATGTGGAGGAGGTTGCTCACAACCAGGTCCTTGTGCTTCTTCCACAGGTTCAA
This sequence comes from Phylloporus cf. gajari, assembly GCA_038094015.1. NCBI lineage: Eukaryota > Fungi > Basidiomycota > Agaricomycetes > Boletales > Boletaceae > Phylloporus > Phylloporus cf. gajari. The sequence goes on along the minus strand of JBBPTF010000004.1, from coordinate 57,923 downwards.
GTGGTGGATCAGGTCAAGGGCCTGACATATCTTTGGGGTGTTGTCCTCCTTCTCATTCTGCATGGCCTCAAATAGCACACTGATCTCATCCTGCCCATTGTACAGGTGGATGGATCCCAGCCCATTGAACTTGAAGTGGGGTGGCTTGTAAGACGGCTGTGAGTGCAGCAAGACACATGTCTGCTTTTGAATCCTTGGAGCACCTGCTCCCTTTTCCTGTCTTGGAAGAGGTTCTTCTGCCCACTGCTGTCAGTCCTGTCCCCCAGGATAGGGTAGTCTTGAGGCTGCTTAGTACCCAGGAGAGATGGGAAGCATCTGCAAATCACTTTGTTCTGTACAGGGCTGTACAGAGCTGTGCAGAACTCAAGCACTCCTAGCCAAGTCCAGTCTGGATAGATCTACTCAGTTACACAATGATTGGACAGATCTATACAGTTACATGGTAGTTGGACTGATCTGCATGGTCACAGGGTGTCTATATAGATTTATCCAGATCTGTCCAGTCACATTGTCCTAGGATGCTTAGCTTCTGTGATACTCTATCCATCTATGAGACCTACATTCTACCATTCTGTTAGTTCTATGGAACAATGGGCACCTAGCATTATGTCATTCTAGAACTACAGCTCATGTGAACCAAATGCAGTCACAGATATATCTAGGAGATAAACACAACATGATTACTAATCTAATGCAACCCAAAGATGATTGTGGTGTTAAATCATGGTATCAATACACTGCAGTACTGCCCTAGAGCAGACAGTATCACTTATTGATCAGAGCATGTAAGAAATTACTGACCAACCCTCCCTTGCCCATCTAGCAAGCTGGTCAGTGAGATGTGGCCCATGATAAGAATCTTCAAGCATAGCTTCAATCAAAGACACAATCCCATGGTAAATGGACAAATATGACTTGGCTGAGAACTTGGGACAATCATTGCCTGTACCATCCTGTGCAAAGCTGTCAAGCACACAGTTCAACTGCTCATGATTAGAAACCAAATATACCTGTATTGCAGGACTTACAATAGTTATGGCAATAGCAAGACAGGTTTTTGGAATCAATGCACAGAAATCATCAGGGCAGTGATGTGCAACTCAATAACTACCAACATAAAAGAACTTGATGATCATGTCCTTGAGTGACAGATGCACAAATTTTTTCATCTTTCCCTGTGAACAGATGAGATCATATAGTCACATTGAAATTAACTTACATTGTTATCATGGCCATCTTGAAGGAATTTTGATTGCTTAAGGAGCAAGGTGGTGGGTGTTCTGGGTGAAAGAAACTGGATCTGGGCAATCAGCTGCAGGTATTAAGTTATAAAACTGAGGGGTGACAATCATTGCCATTTTCTTTATCTCCAAATGCTATGTCAACATGTCTTTGTAGAGCTGCAAACTATATGAAATAGCAGATCAGACATTGACAAACCACATACCATCTGTGCCATGTGAATTTTTTTATCTGGCCAATAACCTATAACAGTGTCAGTCTTGCTACATGAGCTATGTAGGTACAAACCAGATTTGAAGCATATCCTGTGTCAGGTCCTTTCTATGACAACTGTCATTAGACAGGCCATAATGGAGTCTTTGAGGTCCATCTATTGCTTGGGCCATAGGTTAGACACAGTGTGAATGGAGGCAGGGGTGTAGTTATGTTTTTGGTGTGCAGCAACAATGTCCTCAGTTTGATTAATGGTAGTGAGATCCTCTGTAACATATAAGCTATAGTTCTTTCAGAATATAATTCTTACCAAGGGATGATTGTGGACACTAGCTAATAGCTTGGCATGCAGTTACAACATCCTCTGTCTGATCGACAACATGGGAGTTCTCTATAAACAAAATCAGTCACAAGAATTCCACAATACAAAACTTACTGAAGAGCAGTTGAAGATACTGATTACCTGCTTGAATGTCCTCTAGTGCAGGTACATCATCAATATCCAGTTGATCAAGATCCCTGTTATCATCATCTAGAGGAGCCTGTTAAATACTCTTCATCTGTGATCAAAAGACATACTATATCTGTCATAGAGTAATTGTTCAGCAAACCATTCATCATCACTCAGGGAGGCTTCATCAATTTTGAGAACAATGAACATTAGTAGTATAGATATCAAAATGAGTCTTACCTCTGGTACAGTTCCTCCATCATCGACATGAGAGGTAGTGGAAAGACTATGTCCAACTCTATCCATACTAAGTGGTAGGTGATAAAATGATGTAGTACACTCCAACCTTGCAGTAGATCAAGGGGCATTAGCAAACTATCTCCCTGTGTACAGAGCTGTACAGCTGTGTACAGCTCACAGCCTCACAGCCAGGTCCCCCCCTGTACAGAGCTGTACAGATTATATGATCTGTACAGACTTGTACAGATCTACAGCCTGTACAGACCTGCACAGACCTACAAAATTTTTCAAACTTACAGCAGTTTGCAAAAGTCTAGGGAAAGTGAATTTTGGAAAGTCATGCCTCAGAGAGTGCTGAGCAAAGACCTCAGGTATAGCTGAGTGTGTGGCTGACATGGCTGAGGTGCTGAATAATTGAGGTTTGTTTTGCTCATTGCATGTTGCCTCCATCCATGCCCACATCTGTTCCTGCCAACATCAAGGCACAAATCCCAGTCTTGTACAATGAAAACCATAGTGTCAAGGAAATCTGTTGCATCTTAGGCATCAAAAAGTCTCTTGTTTACAGAACCCTCTCTTGATACTCAAAATATGGCACAGTCTTGACAGACTTTTCTTGCCACTCAGTCCGCTTTGTAGTAGTACCCTTACCCTTGGATGGCTGTTTGAGTGTAGTGTATACTATGAGGGCAACAGTAAAGGTGTAGAGATGAGCATTTGATTGGTCAGACATATCAGCAGCTTGTTGGGCACACAGGAGTGAGTCTAGAAATTCTACACTACACCAAAGGAATGCTTACTCAGCTGTGTTGGCTACACTCAGCTGCACCTGGGGTCCTTGTCTGGCACTCTCTGAGGCACAACTTTCCAAAATTCACTTTCTCTAGACTTTTGCAAACCACTATAAATATTTCCTGATATGTATATGTTATGTAAATGATATTCATTAAGTATATAATAACACATGATGTAAGTAACTACCATATCTATCTACTCCTGATCTAAAAAGGATAATACATTAATAATAAGACACAATATAAACAAACAAACACTTACTAGTTAAATGATAGATGATAGAAGCCCCTGATTGTGGGAGTCTGCTCATATAATTAGTCAAGCAATACAACCTAATTTGAGTGAGTTATGAGCAAATGTTTCCAAAAACATTGGTTTTAAAAAAATGATTCTGTCTTTAAACAATGTCAAACACATCTGATACCATATTACTAATTCAGGTTAGCATTTGTTTATGTTGTAACACCAAATACAGCCAAATATCATCTAATATAGTGTATTGACCTTTCTCTCTACTAACACTACCAATTTATAATGGTCTGTACAGGTCTGTACAGACCCCCAACTCTGTGTGGGTCTATAGAGGTCTGTGGCTCTGTGTGAAATTGGGTGTTTTGCTGATGGGAGTCCAGTTTCAGGTCCACCAAAATCTTCAAAAGGCAAAGATTGCATAAAGTCATCAGAAGGTTTGGACATGCAGTCACCAGGGCTAGTATGCTCAAGGTCAAACAAAGATGTTGAGAGCTGGAAACATGCAGATTTGAGGCCCATGGTTTGAGATGATGAAAGAGCTTGTTCCACTGGTGTATGCAGTACAATGAAGGGAGTATGTACAGTTGAGACTTACTGTACTTAGCAGAGGCTTCTCTTGAGGTATAGAGTCTAGATTGATATTGAACAGTTGAAAGGACTTCTGATTGATAGAAGTAGTCTGTTACAAGTGATCTGAACTCATATGTATTCTGTCTACTGTTTCATATACAAAAATATCATATATATATCTAGAATTCAGTCTGAGATAATTGAGTTTGATCTATGGATTGTTGTAGGATGATCTATCTATCTATTGTTCTCCTAATGAAGACTTCTATTGTTCTAGTATTAGAACAATGGATATGTCAAAGGACAATAGATAATACTTCCTATTATTCAGATCATCAATAGGAATATTTAGGATCAAAGGATCACTTAGGATGAGTAGGATCAAAGTGTTATATCAATGTTGATCATTTAATGATTGACATGTGTCACTTATTCCATACTAGGTATATTAGGAATGGTGACTTGTATTACTATTAGGATGATTCACTAATAGTGTGACAGACCTCATTAGGTTAATGTCATTAGGATATCATGCTAATGTATTAGCGTGACAGACATTATTAGGATAGTTATCCTAATGACCTATTAGCATGACAGACACTACTGGGTTAATACTAATCATTAGAGTTATAGACAAATGATTAGTACTTATTACTAATGTTAATACACTAGTAATTTCAACAGGCTCTGTTATTGAACAACTTGCAAGTATGTGGGCCAGCCAGAGGATGAACAGACCAATGGTGTATACAATGTTGCTGCAGTGGAAGGGACTGACAAAGACCTGCCAGAGAAGAGTGAAGCAGGTGGTATGGATATTCAGAATGAAGCCACCAAATCAGCTGTGGTGAAATGTTTGTGAGGCAGTGCTCAAGTCTGAGGAGCAGAATCTGGGACCCTGAAGTCAAACTGTTAGCCAGGGGACACTCTAGAGAATACAAGCTAGGAAGAGAACAATGATGCAGGAGATGATTCATGTATTTCCAAGCCTGACAGGTTGAAAACCATTGCCGCAGACTTGCCTTGTGAGTTATGTGAGCTTGCTTCACTGACACCTTGAGAACTCAGTACCATCAGATTAATCTCTTCTTCCTGTGTCACAAGATCCATTCTTGAGAGTCATGTCAAGTGTTCAGTCTGGATTTGTTCCAGTTCTTGTATCTGGGCTAATCTGTCAGTGGTCTTGGAGGTTATCTGATCTATTGGATGTTAGCAGTTACTATGCCAAGTTGAATACTACACCTGCTGGCATATCTACTTGTTTAATACCAGCAGTTGAAATTTTTTTGGGCTTCTTCATTACTGTAGGGGCCAGATTGCTGTTGTCTCCATCATCCTCGTCCTTGTAGATAATTCTGTGTTTTGCCATTGATGTAGAGAGGCATAAAAGATGAGGAAAGAGTTGTTGGCTTGCATTTTGAACTGTCAAACATGAGATGGGGGTGTGATCACTTCATGCTTCAGGATTTATAATCACATACAAAAAGGAATGACCCAGCACAACTACATAAATAGTATGCAACATAAATATATTAAAAGGGTGAAGCGTGACCATGCAAACAAATTAGACCACTATGCTCTAAATACCTCAGAACCCTACCTAGCTAGTCATCAGGCTGAGTGTTACCAGTTTTGGCATGTTTCTTTGCAGATCAGGGTCCAGTTTGAGAGTCAGTAGCGGCACATTTAGAGGTGCTCCCAGAGGACAACTTTGAATTGTGAGAAAACAGATCTTCAACCCCTTTGGAACCAGCACTCCTGGATGACATCCCAGACTGACAGATCATGCTAGGGCATGGAAGGTATTCAGTGGATTGGGGATCAAGCCTTGGAAGAGTGGAGGGTGGGCTAGCCATAGATAGCAGATCATTGAACTCTTTGAAGTTGAAGGGGGTGGGAAAGCAAGTTGACTACTGAAGTCTTGTGATAGTTTTGGAGAGGTGAAGACAGATGATAGCATGATGTTGAGCTGCTGAGGCAGCTTTGGAGTTAGAAGGGATGCAGAGGATGATACAGTGGCAATCTGTTGGGGTATGCATAAGGGGAAGGACATGGATGCAGGATTGGATGATAGGATAGGTTCAGACTTTGGCAGGATTGTGCTCTGACTAGAGGACTCTTCACATTTCTCCCAGTGTGAAGGCAGGATAGTGACAAGCATATTGCTAAGTACAGTCAGAAACATGGTATGCATAAAATCAGGATTTGAACTGAATTTGCCACTACCTTCCCATTTAATGCTCAGAATGAACTGTTTCCTGACAAGATTGAGGAGAGGAATGACTGGTTGGAAATACAATGAAATATGAGGTAAAATGAGTGTTGTCCAGTCAAACTCTGACTGAATGACAAGGGTCTTCTGGATGGTGGGCTTGAACATGGTGAAGTATAGATCAAAACATACTGCAAGTTGCCTGTCAGATTTGACATTCCCAGGCTCATCAAAGAGGAGACACAGACTGAGCAAGACATAGAAGAATGATTCCAAGTTGTGCTCAGGTTTGTGATCTATGGGTTTGCCTGGGCCAACATGACTGAGCTCTGTGGCCATCCAAGGCCACATCCCCTTGTTCATGTCAGTATGGGAGTGTAAACAAAATAAAAATCAAATGTACTGTATGATGGAGTTTATCCTTAGCATCATGCATGATCTCTGGCAATGGGTCATGTGCCATGAGGATGATGATATCATCTGTGGTATGCAAATTATTCCATGACACATACTCAACATTTTCTGTCTGTTTGATAGAGACTGAGTCAAATAAGGGAGAGCACATGGGGAGTGGTGCAGGTAATGTTAGCAAGTGGTTGAGTCCATGAGTCAGAGAGGGGGAATTGGTGTTAGAAGTAGGTGGTAAGAGATCCAGGTGGTTGGGAGTGGAGACTGCAAATCACCAATCAGCCAAGTGGCCACAATGAAGGCACCACTTGTTGATTAAACCCTGGAGCATTTCACAACACTTGCTCTCCATTTGAGGCAAGTTTTTTGATAAGTCATCAATCAGATTTCTTCCTGTCACCAGTATAAACAGAAGATTGAACAGGCTTATATCTTGATGCAATACTTTAGTGGTTTTGATTGCATCACAATGTGCTGAAAGATTGGTGAGTGAGATCTGAACTCGGCTGTTGGAAACTCACTTGTTATACAGTCTAGAAACCCAATTAATAACTCTGCGAGGGAAGGAAATTTGAATATAGGATAACCCTGAGGCTCTGCTATCAGGCAGGAAAGGATGTGCAACTGGTAATGAGGATTGTCCAGATAGCTGGAGAGAAGTGTGTGATATAGATGTGTTGAATTGTTGACAAGTTGTTTTGTGATTGGATGTTTGGTTTGAACAAGCTGTTCAAGAATCAGTCAAGGTACCCCAACCACGCTAGCCTGATTCAACATTTCCAAGATTCTACCTTCAGTATATCTTCACAAGGGATCTATGAAAGAATCCTTGACCACCATGTTGAGTTCCACTTCCAACCATGTAAGACAACCAGACCAGACAGTTGTCCCATGGCCATGTAAAGAGCCAGAAATGAAAATTAGTTTGTTGATGTTGACTAGCATTTTTTCCCCACTGACCAAGGTTACTTCAATGTCCCTAGTTTTATTTTTAACTTCATGAAGAGTAATATTGAAGCTAAGTGTGATTCAAGGAGCAAAGGTGATACCAAGCAAAGTATGCAGGAAGATTTTGGGAGAGTTGTGAATGCTGATGGGTTGGGTTGGGATAGAACCACTACAATCAAAGACAGTGAAAACAATGTCTTTACCTAAAAGGCAAATGCAAGGTGTAGCATACCACCCATCTTGCATCTGATGAAGAAAGGTGACTTTTCCTGTGAGTTCAATAAACAATTCCTTGAGCATATCCCTCTGGTTAGAGCTCTTCATTTCTCTGATGGAAAGGACATCAACCTGCATATCAATTTTCTTCTCACTCATGAGCCAATTACAGAGGATTAAATCAGACTTTCTTAGTGTGTCACAGCCAGCCAGGCCTTTGTTCACCCTGTCCCTAGTCCATTCCCTGCCAAAGATTTGAGTCACCATCAAATATTGACAATGCCATGCTGCATACCTCTGCTTATATACTCGATGGATGTCCTCTTGGCTTCCAATTATGTGTTGAATAATACCATTGAAGAAAGTGGCCATGTCTGCTTCCATTACCCTTTTCTCTGTAGAAAGTGCAAATTGGCCATTGGCATATATTGAGGATGGTAACAAGTGTAAGATGTTGGGCACAAAGAATACAGTGTTTGATGGTTGTGGCAGGCTGTCTGGAAAAGCCTCCTTGTTGAAGACTCTCTCCAGAAAAGAATGTACAGATAAAGCTAATTGTTTGAGCCTCATCAAGAATCTAGTGGACCATATGCATGTCATTTTCAATAAGGGGATCCATCATGACATGGTACAGAACCTCCTTTCTGTGCAAAGGTGGTGGTTGAGAGGTGGCTATGGGATGGGTGAGTCTGTTTATTTGGATTCTGGAATATGTTTCATGAAACCTATGACAAATGGTGACAGTGGCATTGTGTGCAAAGCAAGTGGATGCTAATTGAAAGTAGTGTTACCACAGCTCAGCTCAACTTGGCTGAGCTTGGCTATGGTCAGCTCACCAACACACTCGGCCATGTATCTACTTGGCTATCCCCTTTACCTGGCTTGGCTCAGTTCAGTTAGCCAATCCAGCTGACCATAGCTGTTCTCCCAGCTAAAACCAGCTCAGAGCCAGCTATCAGCTGGCCATAGTCCACTCAGACATGACCAGTCCACGACAGTACTTATCTAGTGAACTCGAAACCAAATGAAAGGGTACATTAGTACAAAATACATCCATCTTTCAACAAATTTATGCACATATGGACAATACTGTTCATACCAAACTGAGTGAAGAGATAATTTGTGCCAAGCATATACCCCAAATTAGCATTGTTACTTGACTTTGGCCGGACATGGCGTCTGTGTTGTGAGAGTCAGAATCTTCAAATGCAAGCGTAAGTTGCGGATTTTCTTGTTCCTTTGACCACTTGTTATAATCAGGACATCTGAACGACGAAGATATAGCCACTTACATTGAGATACAACATGGTTCATGGGTACTGGTTTCAGCACATGACTTTGAGTGGGTAAGGGGAGAGACTTGTATTCTTTTCACCAGTGGTGCAAGTGATGCTGCAGGCTGGAGAAGCATTTGAAGATGATTGTAATCAGGTCTCTGCACAAATGACAAATTGCAGGCATAAGTGAGGAAGGAGAGTATTTCTATCGGAACATTGCCATCATGGTTAGATATAGTCAACTCCTTCATTTTTTGGATGAACACATGTGATGTGTCATGGGTATTGTACCACAACCATGGTAACAACCTGCTGTGAAGGAACATGAGAGTACATGCAAGGGATTCAAGATCATCACAACGACTGAGTTCCTGTCTATGGTGACTGTTGAGGAAGGCATAGGCAGGTGTGCCAATGAACACGCTGGAGTCTTGCATGGGAAAGTGGATGCATGACTCTTAATGATGGTATTGTTTCGTGATGCCAAAGTCAATAAGGAAGGCGGTATCCTGGAATTTGCCTGTCCCCATCATGATATTCTGGGGCTTAATGTTGCAATAGATAAAGTGGTGGGAGTGAATGTATTCAAGAGAAGATATCTAGAGGTCAAGTGATGGTCACTGAGTAGCCACTGTGTTGCACCAAACATTTCCTCACCAGTTGCAATCCCAGACAAGCAACATGGCCCAACTCAAGCATTCCAAGAGAAGACCCTTGGACCAATTTGTCCAGAGATGGCCCCAGACTTTTGAGGACCATCACACAGTATAGTCCCTCTCTGCCAAGCCAGAGAGGTTGAGGTAATCCTGGACCACCCTGAAGTTGGGTGAGAACTGCAAATTCATGTTGCAGGGGAGAGGTTGGCTTGTTAGTGATGGGCTCGAGCTTGATCACAACAACTTGGCTGGTTATAATGTCATGACCACGGTGAACGGTAGCTGAGTTGATGTGATGACTCATCAGTGAAGCCTTATGCTTTCCTGCAGTTCAAACTCACCAGATGATCCTGACCCCAATTTTTCATCAAGTTGAAATCAGCCATCAACACGAACAACGTTTATATCTCCAGGCATGTAGATAGAGGCTGGTGAACTTCTTGCAAGTGTTGTGCCCTGATTCTATGATTCTAGGTTAACCATCATGCTTTCTTAACTTGTTGATTGTCAAGGGAGGGCTGCAAATTAAGTATCTGAGCAATTGACAAGTATACCGTTTGACTATAATGTGTAGAGGGATGCTGGAAAGTTGGAGAGATTTGGCAAAAACGCCCAACAGAGTTCAAACACTCAGGCAAGTGAGTCTCACTGCAAAGCTTACTTGACAACCTTATCTTGGTGGGAAGTCTGAAGTGTCACCAATCTGTGAACACCACAGAAGTAGGCCACAGTTCACTCTTGTTAACCCTGTTTTGGTCATAGCTAGCCACAGCCTTGTAAGGGATCCCTGGAGGAAGCACCCAGTTTAACAGGACTCCAACCCACCTTCCTTTCTTCATAATGCCCGTCACTATCAAGGGTGGCACATATTCGTATCACAAGAGCAGTCCCAATGTAACAAAAACCCCAATTCCATTGAGATTTATTGCTGCCTTGCCAACTAAAGCAAAGTCACCTGGTTTACTGAAAATCCACTCTCAGGATGTAGACATTGCTAGACAGTCTCGAGGGTCTCTTGGTCATGATCTAACTGCTAGAGGATTAGGAAAACTCAGTTTGGACACCACAGTTGCAGCATCGAGCACCCCTCTAGTTTTTCCTCTCTCAATGAATGGCTTCATTGGGACAGATGAAATCTTTCAGAAAACAATTCATTTGTTACCGAAATCTTTGTTGCCTGCTGTTTTGAGGTCAAGTATGTGTATCCGTGATGTACCAGATATACCTGACTAAAGCTTACCTTGAAGGTTCATTCAGAACGATAATCAACTATCTGTTGTTCCACTCTGGTCTTGGTGGCGAGTCTATGATCTTAACAGAGGTATGTATTCCATTGTTGAGAGTTGAACTTTCCAACTTATGAACATTAGGGCTACTGTGTATTCGAGGACATTACCATTGAAGAATACTTAGCAATTGCATACCTGGTGTGAGACGTTGTCCTTTTTCACAGAAGACCCAAGTAAGGAACTGTGGCAGTGCACACAACATGAGGCTTACCCAGGACTCATTATAGGCTTACCTATATTTTGCTGGACTGTATTCTCATTATTGAGATGCCATGCTCCATCCATGAGATGCCTTTAACTGACCTCAGAGATTGTATTTGTAACACTCTATTCAGTCTCCCATATGACAAATACACACTCTGCGCCAAGGTTGAAATGAACCTACCATTTCAGTCATCAACGGATGGATTTACAGTGACTGTCAATCTCATCTACTTACTCACATCTCTGTCATACCACAAAATTCCTGAAATCCCCATCATTGTCGAATGTGCATTCACCCAGGATCACACTAACTTGTGGAAAAAACTGAGGAAGGAGATTAATGCCCACCCCAAAGTCGCCCTCCTCATAGCCATACTCATCACGGAATCACTGGATTACTGTAGTCTGGAGGAGGACTCTGAGGCATGGCAGCAATTTGCCAAGGATGATATGAGCTATAATTTCAAGAGCTTCCTAAACCTCAAGGAGGATTCCGCTGTCACTGAGGCGCAATCACTTTCCATCAGGGTTGCTGGGCACCTGTTGTGCAGTGTTACGTCTGCGGACTTTTATGTATGGGTCAAGAATGGGACCGTTCAGAAGATTGATATCGATTGCACGCATGAGGTGCACAGGGTAAATTGCCTTCTCCCCTCGTCATTTATCAAATGCATACTGATTCTAATATTCAGACCCTACTTCCCTCTATTGAGATGGAGGAGGTCACCAAGACGATCACCTGGGGGTTGGCAAAAGCCAGGGATGCCCTTGTCTCATTCTCGTGGAGACTCAACCCATCCATTGATATGACGGAGTTAGAGAACACTCCTGTTTCCTTTTCAGTAGATTGGAAACTCATTCAGCTGAGCCTCATTTCTGCAGTTGGGCTCACTGCTCATGAACAGTACAAAGAATGGTATCTACAGCAATTTCATGGACAGAAACGCCCCCACTCTAGCAACAAAGAGTACAAGGATGGAAGTGCTTCATTGGCATCAAGTTCAGGATCCAAGGTTTCATTGACTGATTTGACACCTCTTTCCATCACTCATACTGAATCTGTTGCCTATTCCCATTCTCAGAGGGTTGTCAAGAGAACGTAGGCTGTATGTCATGATAGCTTGAGGTCATTTGGTAATGTTCCTATGATTGGACAGCGTTAGTTTACTACCTCACACTTGTTGAACCTTCAGGTGTTGATTTTTGGAGATGGACATCGCTGCCTTTCATCGTTTTCATGTTCCAGATATTTACTGTCACTTCACAAATGATGTGTCAGTCCATCTAACCGCTAATCAGTATATTGTGTTCGCCTAAGATTCAAAATTGTTGACTGTATTGGTATGAACAGCACCTTTTTGTTTTCATATGAGTGTGTTGCCATTGACCTAATGATTGTATTGGCCATTAGGTCAGTTTAATAGAAGTTGAGCAGAGTGTGCTCCAACCTACACTGCCTCACCAGTTGTGAGCAGCCTTGTTCCAATTGTGAGTAACCTCGTTGGCTTTCCTCTCCATTATATATACTTCTCATTTCTGCATTTCAGCTGAATCAAGACCCAAGTCTTTGCCTTCCCCTTAGTGTCCTGCCGACCCATCACTATGGCTTACCACAGATCTCACAAGCAAGGCCACCAGGATGATGCTCAGCTATCTACACACATTGAACTGGACACCAATACTCCTATTACCATTTGTCCTGCTTGTCAGCGTTGTGCACCTGTACAATACCAAGATTCTGACCATGATACTGAGGGAGAGCATTTCAACATCCATTGTGATTCCCCTCCTTCTGGTGGCTCTGATTCTGATTCACCCTCTGTTCCCCCAGATAACCGGACAACAACATGCACTACAGATACTGTGGCCACTTCAACCATCAACACAACTCAAACTAATACTGGAAATCCCTTGGCTACGTCTCAGTCAGGAACCTTGGGGAACATCACTTACAATATACAACTTTTTTTCAGAAAGGAAAAAGGACGGACTGTATGCCTATCATGCGAGTAAGTCTCACTTGTCTACTCATGTTTCATCTGGTGACTCGAGCACTTTCATCATAGGAAGGATGCCCCACAGACTTCTCAGCATGACAAAACAACCACAGCCAATGGGATATTCAGCACCAAAACCACCAATGGCCCGCTTTGACAACACTTAGAAGCACAGCACACTCTCACATACCTGGCAGTGCTTGAAAAGAATCAGTGGGAAGTACAGTCCAAACATCTGAAAGCCACTTTTCTTGCAGGACACTCATATAATTCCCTGAGACTTGCCCTATCTAAACCAGGGATTACTATTAAAAACATCCCTCTGCCGCCACCGCCAGTTCAACCAGGTGACAGTTTGCCAGTTGGAATTGATCAATGTCCTAAAGCAGACCTGGGTGCCAATCTACCCATATTCTCCCTTGAGGTCCTGCAGGAATATCTGGTTAAGTTCATTGTCAAATACAATGAGGTATGTAAGGGCACATTTTCATAAGTACTTCTAACTGTTTGCTCCTCTTTTCCAGGCCGTCAACATCGTTGAATCTCCTGCATTTTGCCAACTCCTTCTCATGCTCTGCCAGGATTTGCAAGACACCAATATACCACATCATACAAAAATGCACAATCTCATTGTAACTGCTTGGCAAAAGAGCTTTGACATGATCAAGCTGGAACTAAAGGCAAGTTTTTGACTAATTCCTGTGGGTTCACCTCATGGGATATTCCCAGAAATCCATGGGCAAGATATCATTTACTTCAGATATGTGGTCTTCCAACAACCTCATCTCATATCTTGCTGTGATGGCTCATTGGATTGCCCAAGATGAGGGGACCAAATCTCTCTCCATGAAGACTGTGCTGATCGCTTTCCATCATGTCGTTGGCAAGCACACAGGAGAAGCACTTGGAAAGCTTATTCTTGATATTCTTGACAAAGCAAGTATTTCTGTCGAAAAGGTATGCTCAGATCTAAAGTCCTGGTTTTCATCTAATCAAGGTCTGCTTAGATCGGTTATTTTACAATGGACAATATGTCTAACAATGACTTAGTGCTTCAAACCCTTTCTGAACTCCTGGTGCACAAATGAGAATTTTCGTATGACTCTCAAGAACATCGGATTCGATGCTTCCCCCACATAATCAACTTTTGCATTCAGCATACACTCAATAAGTATACCAATGCAGATCTCAGCCATGTCCTGCCTACATGGGTTAATGAGCATGGAGTCATTATCAAGAGGGCTCAATATATAGAAGCGGTACAAAGCGATCCTGTAGGTCTTGGCAGGAGCATGGTATCCATCATGCATGCCTCATGTCAATGCTACAATGGCTTTCTTGAGACTATAGAAAATGGTAACAAGGGAAATGTCTTCACGGACAGGGATGGCCAGTCTACAAGGCTCCCAGCTTACAAATTGCTTCTAGATGTCAAGACTTGTTGGGATTCTATGTATAAGATGATAAATTGCCTCTGTGGATTACGCCAGGTATGTCATATATAATGGATCTGCAAAGTACAACTAAATCCCTCCCAGGCTGTTAACTACTACCTTGCTGCACCCCAAAATGGGGATCTCGCTAAGTACAAGTTATCCGACCTTGAATGGGAGGTTTTGCAGGACTTCGAAGTGACCCTTGAAGTGAGTCCTTATATATTTCAACACTTCTCGTCTATTGTGACTTGATCCAGGTACCATCTGCTCCTCAGCAAATGATGTCTGGTGAACATGGTCTGCTGCTTGGCAGTGCAATTCCTGCATATGAAACATTTGCTTTGTAATAGCGCAACCTTTCAGCATCGCCAAACCATCCTCACATTAGGGCTTTTGTCCTCAAGGGCCTTCCAACTGCAACAAAATACCACAAGCTAATGTGTGACAACAAGACATATACATATGCAATGTGTAAGTTCAAAGCTAATTTCATTTGCATTTACGAGTACAAGCTTGATCCCTCCCTGCTAGTTGTGGACCCATGGATCCACTTCTCATGGATACAGAAGCACTGGGGGAGCGAAGCTGTACCTGTGAGGTTGCATATCTTGAACAAGGTAACATTTGCCATCATTCACCTGGATTTTCACTGACTCAGTAAAAGTTATGCAAATACCATACTTCTCAGCCTGTTGGCTCAAACCTTGCACTGGCCTACCTGCAGCCCTCAACCCAACCATGCATCTTATTCAAGGCCTTTTGATATTGTCTGTTTGTGAAGCTCTGTTCGGCACAATGCTTACTAACAAGTACTCTCAACATTGTTTGTCCACAACAACAACTCCAGCAGCATCCATTGCAAGGACCCTTGGCGTCAGCAATGTTCACCATGCACCTGCCACTCAACCCAGTCCTGTCTAAGAGTGCCATGTGGTTCCCATACACACCAAGACAGTGACTGACAGCAATACAGCTCTTGACGTCCACCAGCAGACTTGCCAACCTCAAGGCTGCTGCACAGATGATTGGTTTAGGCATCAACTTGTTTGGATTCTTCATTTTGCATGGCCAGCTCATTGAGTTCATTGTAACTCATCATTCTGGGCAACTCACATTGCTGACCTTTGTTTCAGTGACTCGCTCCTGTTGTGCACCAGCCTGCAACTCTCTGCTAGGTCATACTGGAACCTCTTGACATTATTGGGCTCTATCTCATGCACAGCAGGTCTCGACGCTTTGCCACAGCTCCCAGGTCTCCTCGCATTCCACCCCCAAGTCCTCTTACCCCTTGTTCACCATTTCTGCATTCAGCCCCACACTTCTCCTCATCAGGGTAGGTACAAACTCCAAAAAAGTCATGGAAGCAAGATGGCTTCCTTCCCCTGCAAGGCAAGGAGGAAACCTTATCATGCCCCACTTGTCAAAGGGCTGTACAGTGGAGTAGTGTGCACTGTCATGTGACTCACTGCAGGCAGAAATGTGGAGGATTATCCCCCTCACCTCAAGTTGCACATGAACAAGGTGTATGGAATCTTCTGAATTTCTTTGAACTTCACTTCATGGATGTGGAAGAAGAGAGCACACACATGCCAGTATGGTGTACCCATCTTTGCTGCCAGATAAGGGTGGCGCATGGGAGACCAGTGAAAGGCATTTGATATGTGCTTTCAAGAGTTCACTTTCTTGACGATGATGAAGCCTAACAGTCATGCAGATGTACAATTCTTTTTGGTACTGCAGAACTAACTGACAGTTCGATCAGAATGCTTGTAACTAGTAGGTAGTACTTATTAATGGATCAATGGGAGTAAAGCCATCTCAAGCCACAAAGCCCCAGCTAAGTGAGCCATGCTGATGCTGCCGAGCCAAGGATTATCCATATGGTGTGGCTCCTTGACGACTTGGCTAATATGTCTGCTCGGTTACGGCTTAAGCTGGCTATTAGCTGAAGCTGTGGCATCACTAATTGAAAGAGTAAGGAAAGGAATGCACAAGTTCTATAGCAAATATAACTAGGTTACCTATAAAGTCTTCATAGCATTAGCTGACATAGTAGTTGATGATTGACTTTTTGAGGTGATGGCTGTAAGGCATATGAGAGTAAAAACAGTGGCAATTGCACATTTACCAATATGAATTGGTTCCCATCATAGTACTATAGTATGCAAATTCAACTTGTAGTGACAACACTAAAGAGGAGATAGCATGTAATAAGACTCTTTTGACCAGTACTTGTTGAGTCAAAACTCATTTGACAATTTGTAGCTATTATCTTTAGTCAATCGCAAGTGCACCTCTTTACTGAAATTTGGAATCAAGTGAATGGAAGACCATATATGAGAAATAGGTATAACATTTTTAATCTGAGTCCCATTTGCTTTGGTGGCCCTTTGGAGCAAGTGCATCCCCATTCCAACCTGGACACCATTCAAGTCTGCTTGCTGATGGACAATGTCAAAGTGCTGCACATAACCAATGAGGTAATCAGTGTGCAGCAGGTGGAAGACAAGCCAAAGCTGGGTAACAGTATGGTCTATTGATAGTGTGTCACTCCACTAGATCATGCAAACAGTGGAAAGAGATGGTCATACCTCTGACACCTTGTAGAGGCCAGTCACTGTTTGAATCAGGGCTCACAATGACTGAATCATAGAGGCTATGAGAGTGTGTGGCTAAGGGAGGAAGTGCCCTGATAGTTTGTAGGGCATCTACCTTCCCATTGCTGTGATAAAGGGGCTGTTGTACCCAGAGCTTGTATCAGATCTGGATGTGGTCAAATGGTAGAGGACAGTTGGGGTCCTCAGTCTGAACATTCATTATATGATGACCCAGGGCATCCTCATTGCATTGCAAAAAGTTTCTGATTGTGGGGTGGAGGTCTGGGAGTTTGAAATGAGTCATAGCTTCATCAACACTAAGGGAAAGGGAAGGCTTTGCAGCAAAATGAAAAGCAGTGGTGCTGGTGGCAAAAGTCCAATAAGGCTTTGGGGCATCCAGAATGCAACCACATGCCAGGGAATTGACAATAGTAAAATAGTCAATAGTTGAGCACAATAGTTGCAAGTGTTGACTGAGACAGGAAATGTCACCAACATCATTGTTATCTTCATCCTCCTGATCAAAGTTGTCATCATCTTCAGATAGATTGGCTTTTGTCTCCAGCTTGAGGGTTTCAAAATAAGTAGCTAGGTTAAAGTGAAAACACTTATCAGAGTGATCAAGACAGTGAGCAATCTGGTTGTAATTATTTTGATCATTCTCCATCCGAGCAGGTTTCTTGATCTCCTGGATGTGGGTGTGTTTGGTAGCATCCACAGACTACTGCCTGATAGGGCTGGAGAAATGAATATTTGAGACTACACTTTGAAGGAATTCCAATTTAGGTATCTCCCAATATAAAGATTCCTTGTGACCACCAGCTTGGATGATAGTGTCTTTTTTGTCATGGAACAGTTGGAGTGCATCTGTTAGCTTTTCCAGTGAGTGATCTGAAAAGACAGGTGCCTGGGTGAGATAGTGAATGTCAAGCAGAGTATGGATGGTAATGAGAAATTGATTGGAGATGGTGCCTGCAATGATGTCTACAATGTAACATTGTACTGCACAGTGGTTGTGATCAGTGACCTGCTTTAATTTGGATATGCTGTTATCAAACCCATGGTATCTGATGGTAGTTTGCATGAGTGAAAAGCAAAAGTCTAGCTCAGGACCTGTGACAACTTCAATGCACCATTTGATATTGTGGTCCCAAGTGAAGCAATGGAGGTGATGCAATGCTTCAATATGAAAGAAAAGTGAAGGACACATTAATGGCCATCCATACCAACACACTTCCACAACCCCATTCAGTGATAGGGAGATCTAGTACACAGAGGATGAAGAAACAGGTCCCTGAACTGTTTCGAAGTTGCTATTGTGAACAGGGACACCTTTGGATCTAGGCCTCCTATTAGACTCAGCTCCAGCATATTGGCAATATAGGCTGCAAGAGGAGTGAAGAAGTAATGAAGATTTCCAATAGGGTCACTCATCATATACCCTACATGAGCAGCCACCTTAAGTGGTTCTAGAACCTTGCTCAGGGCTGCATGCATGAGTCTATCTTGCAGAAGGCTCTGAATGTGAGTTTGCTTATAGGTGAATTTCACAATTGGAAGAAGGGCCAGGAGCAAATATGTATACATTGATGTCTTGGAGCAGATCTTGGGGTCAATGTTTGCAAAGCTAATAAGGAGAGGATACACTATCCAGTTCTCACTCATGACCAAAATATTCATCTTATCAGATGAAAGCATCACACCTAACAGTGTTGCACCATTGGGGAGTTCATCCTGGATCTTCCAATCAGCAGTATGAAATGGGTTTACAAGGGTATATTGGACTGACCTGCATGTCCTATGCGCTATCTCTACTTAGCCAATCCTCATATATATGGCAAATACATGCAGCAGATGTCCAAACTTTCTGGGGGACAAAAGAGATGTGAGGAGTGAGTAGGGGATGACTTAAGAGAGTCTGTAGGCATTCTAACATAGGCCAATAGAATAAATGAACAGGTTGCTTGGTGTGATGTTCAGGTTCCATTTGTTCACATAACCACTTTGAGCCAACAGGAAGTGTTTCAACACATATACAAAGATCCTTGGAAGTTTGAAACAAAAGAGACAGTCTCTTGATCTTGGGATTTGGTCTTAGTTTGAGTGAAGAGAAAATGGATGAAAGCAACTTACCATGTTCAATGATAATAATGAATCAATGGCAGTCATGCTAAGTCCCAAGTGCAACTCGTCACAGGAACTGAAAAGATAGTATAAGTTCTCTTGTTGTTCCTCAGCACATTGGTCCTGCCAGAACAAGTCCATGAAAGTCAAACCACAAGGGAATGTGTGGCTGCAGCCTTGATATATCTCTGTGAATTTGTGCTGGGTGTGCACTTCATTGTCATACAGCTCAGGGTCACTGTCCATTTCAATATCTGAGTCCCATTGAGGATCAATGCCCTATGGATCATGATAGGATGGTGAAAAGGAATGGTGTGAATAGAACTCTTGACTGGCATTCAAGTCTGGTTGGCTTGGAGGGACTGAGTTGGACTGGTTAGGAGCATCAACAAGTGTGTTGTGACCCTGAGAGGACTGATCAGGATGGAACTAGTGTAAAGTCTTCTGATTTGCCATCCAACTGGATGCAAAACAAATTCCCATTGGCTGGTTCATGTGTTGGAGAACATTGGTCTCAGAGCAGAACCTTTTACTACACCACAGACAGCTGATTGTCTTGAGTCTTCCATGAGTCCCTCTGGGTTTGGGCATTGGTGTGGCAGCTGAGAACTTGAAAACATCTAAGGGTCAACACAAGGTTTCACATAGTCACATTGCTAAGACAGTTGAGTCACATTCTCCATGCCACATGTATCCATACCAGAATGTCTCCTGCAACTTATGTGTAGGACCTTCCAGACTCAACCCTTAGACACTCAGCCACAAAGTTCACATATCCAGGAACTGTTAGCAGCAGACAGCATGTTCCACCAATTGTCATTCTCACTTCTTGATCAACATGCTATATCTCCTCCAGCTCTTTATGCATTTAACCCTGCCATGGACCTGAACTTTCAGCCTGCTAGTGAGCACCATCCTCACTCATCTACCCCACTGCCAAGTCTGTGCCTACCTCTTTTCATCCATTTTAGCTCACCAATTCAAAGCAGATTGCCATCAGCCAGTAGTAATGAGGATGAGAGCTCATCAATGCCTTCTGCTGGTGGGGATGATCACCATGAACATTAACAGGTGAGGTCCTTATTAAAGCTACAAATCCACTGCTAATTTGTTCTAATAGCAACCCAGATTACAGCACACTATTCCATACTCATACAGTTCCAGAGAGGCATATCTCCTCCTTGAGATGGCTTGAGCAGATCGGAACATCTCCCTTGCCTGTCACACACTTGCTCATCAAATAATTCACTGCAACACTCTTGTCTTGCAGTATAATTGTGTACTATTAGAAAGGACTCAAGATGATCTACATGCTGCAGACTATATTATTGGGAGAATGCATAAAGAGGAAGTTAGAAGTATTTCCAACTTATTGGTGCAAACATCTTGTGGGATGTGAACATACACTTCACAACCAAAGATGTGTAGGTGGCTTATATCTGGGGACTGCAAGTGTAGGAACTCATATGGGTGTGCCAATTGTAGCACTTAAGTGGTGTACAATTGTACAGGTGTACAGCATGATCCCAGCTAAACTCCTACCAAGATTGGGGCAAGCAAGTTTTAAGTCTCATGGCTTCAGATTTGTCCATGAGAGTGCACATAAATCTCTCAGCATGCCTGTTTTGTTGTGAGATATGGGGAGCACTCTGGAAAATGCAAATCCCATTGTTGAGCAGTAATTTATCAAAGGCTTGAGATTTGTACTCTCCCCCTACATCAGACATCCATCCTTTGATTGTGGCATTGAATTGTGTCTTTGCCATGGCAATAAATTGCTTGGTGGCTTGCAATGCAGTATCTTTCAAGTGCAAGAGCTTAGACCATCCAAAGGAGGTGTGATCATCAAAGAAAGTGATGATATACTTGTAACAATGGTAGGATTATATGAGAAAAGACTTAATGTCAGAGTGAATAAGCTCAAAAGCCATTGATGCTCATTTGGAATCAGATAAGAATAGATTAGGCATTTTTCCTTGGGCACAGCCAGGGCACAAGGGTTCTTCCTGAGGGAATGGAATTGATTCAGGGAAGCTGTGAGTATGTTTTCATGCATGTTTGAGAACTTCTTTTGAGGGATGACCAAAGCAGTGATGCATGATATCATAGTTAGAGGCAGATTTCATGAGATTATGTTTGAGAGAGGGTATATCCTCAATGGTGTACATGTTCTGGCCCATTGGACCAGGAATGAAAGGCACAAGTATGCTGCCATCACCATATAACATATTGAGATGGTTAACATCACCACAAATTTTAGCACCAGCATGAAGTAATTGACCCATTGATATAAGTTGGACTCCTGAATTTGGGGTGTGTCCAACATCATACAGTTCAAGTACATGGGGGCAATTAGATTCATCAAGCCATCTGATAAGACATGTACCTGTGCCTACTACATGTAGGACACCAGTGGCAGTAAATATTGGCATTTGGTCTTCCTTTTTCAAAGGATTATAAGTGATGTAGTCACTTCAGTCAGGGGTAAAGTGCATTGAAGCACCTGAGTCCAAAATCCATAAAGGATTTGGGTTAGTACATCTCTCACACTTAGATTTTGAACCATGTGCACAAATCTCAATGACCAATTTCATATCTACAGGTACAGATGTATATACTGTAGACAGAGTGCAGTCCAAGACAAAATTACATGCTGTTGCAGCATGCTCAGATGAGGATGGATCAGCAATGATGAAAGGGTAAGAGACATACCTTGGGTAGAGGTCCCACTCATCATCAGACCCATAAATGTCAACCTGGTCTTCATCATCCCAGGTTTTGGCAAGAATGTCAATGTCTTGCCTTGTCTGCTTTGAAGGAGGAAGGCTCTCCAGATCTTCCATCATGTATGGACAAGCTATTTGGACGTCCAGAGAGAAGGTTTGGTAAGGAACCTTATCCCCCTCAATGACTTCCTCATCGAGTTGCACTGAAGTGCCTTCAATTGGTGTGTAGTCAATACAACTGTTGAGCCACATACCACTGTTCTCAGCTTCCCTGGTGGCTTTAGAGCCAGAAAAAATGTCAGAGAAAAGAGTGTTCTAATTAGGTTCAAGATTCTCACCAAGGGAACACTTGAGAGGAGGGGTTGGAATGTGAGGTGGTTGGGGCAAGGGAGTGTAGCAAATATTGGACCAGTCAATACAATCTAGGAGGGGGAGAGCAGTGGAGAGAGAGTGTATGCTCTCAGAGGTCATGGCCAGGTTCATTTCTTGCATGTAAGCAAATGTGCTTTGAACCTCCTTGAAGGCAGGAGGGCTGCCTTGGCCTTGGTATATGAGAGCCAAGTGATGTGCAAGGGCTTGGGGGTCCACTGTTGCTGGGACATCAGTGATACAAGTGACAGAAGTAAAGAGGGG
Organism: Phylloporus cf. gajari; assembly: GCA_038094015.1. Lineage (NCBI taxonomy): Eukaryota > Fungi > Basidiomycota > Agaricomycetes > Boletales > Boletaceae > Phylloporus > Phylloporus cf. gajari. Next base: position 35,437 of record JBBPTF010000004.1, on the reverse strand, counting down.
TTGGTCCTTATCAACAAAACCCATGTGAGCCTGGCCTCCTTATTGCTTCTTGGAGAGGTGTTTGCCTCTTTGTCCTCATCCACCTTTGCCCTTCTTCTCCTTCTGTGTGCTGCTTCCTTGCTGTGACCCAAAGGGTACGCTAGGTTGCTACTGCTGCTAGAAGGAGGGATTGGCCTCCTTTCATTTGACAGCCAAAACTTTGTTGGCCTGCTAGGGAGCTTTTGCCTTGCCCATCATTGATGATTGTTCAAACTGAAGTTTGACAGTGGCTTGGATGTTCATGAAAGTCAGGTCCTTCACCTTTCCTGCAGACTCCTTCTCCTGCAACATATTCTAAACAATGTTGGTATATGAGGTGGGGAGCTTAGACAGGATGATCATCATCTGAAGCTTGGTGGAGATCTCATAACCAGCCTCCTTTAGCTTAGAGAAGAGATGCTCAAGATGAGCAAATGTAGGAGTGGGGTTCAAGGATGCAGGGATGGCAAGTTCCATCATTGCCTTGAAGTTGGAGTAGATCTGCAGGATCTCTTGCTTGTTGAAGTCATCATCAATAGCATTGATGAGGTCCTCCACAGTCATCTTATACTTTTGCTCAAGAGCAGGAGAGAGGGCAGTGAGAATGGTGCCAACAATCTTGTTGTTATTCAAGTGCCAGTTGATGAACTGGCAACATTCCTCAGCAGTCAAGGTGTCAGAGAGAGCAGCTGAGGCAGAGACCTTAAGGACCCAGGTGGAACCTTTGGCCTTGAGGTGGTTGATGATGGCAGAGCACCATGAGGGGTATCCAATCCCATTGACAATGAGGACACAAGTGGTGGAGGTGGATGTGGAAGTAGAAGACATAGTTTCTAAAACACAAAAATGACAGTAGATTATACTGACATAGGTTCCCCATAGTGCCCACTCATGCAAGTAGGTAAGGATGTGCTATAGAGCAGCAATCCAAACTGTTATGTAGTGGTTGGGAACAACTAACCAAGTCATGCATGAAGCAGCAGATAAGGTGGACACAAACAGTGTCTGATGTAGCAGATGTTGGTGCAGCATGTTACCATGCTCCTCAGTTACACATCAGGGCCTATAATCTGTCAAGCATACAGTTGTTCAGCAAGATAGAACACTGCTATGCACCATTGTACTGAGTTGTTATTGTTGATAGATGCACACAAAGGTTTGGGAACAAGAGTTAATTAGAACTCAGCTCTAGAGTTTGAAATATTTATACTACAGGGATGATTACTTAATCTACCTAATTAAGAGTATGAACTATGATGTACTATCTCATTAAACAACTCTGATCAACAAACCATCACCCAGTCCCTCAAACCCTTGACCCTCATATAGGCTTTTCTGAGATTACACTTCACCCTATCTGGACCAAGTGTAACAAAAGAACTAGATTTCTTGAAGTAACTATCTTCATGTAGTTCACCCACCATTTCACACAGACCCTCTGTCAACCCTGTGTGGGGCACCCATCAAACTCCTTAACACAAGTCAGGAGAATCCTCTGACACTTTGCCACTGGCAGAACTCAAACTCTCACCCAAGACTGCTTGATCCCTTGAATTACCCACTGACATCCCCATTTCCTCCACCAAGGAAGCTGAAATTCAATCACACCCTTGACCTCCCCACAGAACCTACTATTGTAGAAATCCCTGAAGCTAATGAACTCTTTGACTCAGATGAGTACAGAGAGCCTGACCCTGAACCCACTGTCATTGAACCACCTCCTACTATGTCCACAAAACCCATTGAACTTTGTCTCACTCCTCCTGAACACTTTGATGGCAACTTCCTGAAAGCCATACAATTCTGTCACCTTCTACCTCCTCATAAACAAGGATGTTTACAACACAGATGAAAATAAGATTGTGTTTGTCCTCTCATACATGACAAAAGGGGCAGCCCTAACCTGGGCAACCAACTTTTGCACCAAAATCATGAAGGAGGAAGAACCCACACTTGACACTATGAAAGACTTCTCCAAGAAGTTCTATACCACTTTCAAACAATACAATGCCATTGGGACAGCCATCTCTTGGCTAGCCAACACTCATATGACCCAGAAAGGAGGAAAATGAGAACCCTCCCTTGCTGAGTATCATGTAGAATTCTGCAACAAGTCCACTCTCACCAGTATCATCAATCAAAACATCCTGGTTGGGTACTACTCTGTTGGTATCCTCAACTTCCTCATGAAATGTGTCTTCAATCTGAAGACTGTCCCTGAAACCCTCAAAATGTGGATGAACAAAGTCTTCACATTTAACACCAGACACAAACAAGCCTGCAAAATCTCTAGTTGCCGCATCTCCTCCTCCCACCACACCTACCACTCTTTCACCTCTCCCAAAGCAGAATGTGACCCTAATGCTATGGATGTTGATGCTGTACATGTCAAGAAACTCACCCCAGAAGAATGCAAGAAATGTATTGTTGAAGGAAGGTGTTTCCATTGTAGGGAGAAGGGACATATGACCAGAGAATGTAAGAAGTTCCCAACTGACAAACTACTTCCACCCTGCCCTCATGTCAAAAAGGTCAAGAAAGAAGACCTTCCTAAGCTGGAAGAGGTGGAGGATAACAATGAGGAATGTGTAGCCCATGTGTCCTTTGTGGTCAAGAAGAGTTTTTAGAATGGAGGACTAGATCAATACTAGCTACCTCCTCTTCAAGTATGTGTGCTTGAGTCAATGTAACCATACCTAGAACTATGAAATCCATGCAAATCCCCATTCAACTTGTAGTTCTCTCACACACCATGAAAACTGTCAATGCCTGTGCCCTCATCAACAGTGGTGCAGATATCTTCTGCATCAACTGGCAGTTTGTGTGAAAGCATAAACTTCCCACTACAAAACTCACTACTCCAATCCCCATCTGAAATGCAGACCAGACTTAGAACAAAGGAGGGGCCATCCATTTCACTTCAACCCTCTTCATCAACATCAAAGGAATCACCCACTGCATCCTTCTTTACATTATAAACTGCAGATACAAGGATATCATCCTTGGACTTCCTTGGCTTTGCCATGCCAACCCCACCATTGACTGGGAGACTTGTACCCTCTCCATCTCTGAAACCACTGATTAGTCAAAAGAACTCTACACCAACTTTGTGTCCAATACTAATCAATACAATTCCTACTTCAAATGACCTGGAATCTCCCAGTCAATCCCAGATCATCACAATATCTCTGCTGTTTATGATTCTCAACTCTTCCAGTACCTTGACTATGAAGAAAAGTCTGCTTACTGTTATGATTTCTTTCTTGTCACTTAGTCATGCAGTTCTGGATGCTTTTCTTTTCCTATGATTACTCATATCTTTCTAGTCATAAGCTCAATGACTCATCATCTATTCCTAATTATAGTTCCTTCCTTCATCTTTCTGAACATTCTATGCAATTCCATCACATTCCATTGACTCATTCCACTGACCAATCCTGTGTACAGCAGTGCATTCATATTCCACCAGTTTCTATACCTTAGATATATAAACCTTCTTCTCTTTCCTCTTTTCCTTCTCTTTAAGCTAGTTTTCCTCAGAGTTACCACCCGTACCTCTAGACTAGCAATCTATTGATCTTCTCTTCTGTCATGAATCCTTGTCTCCAAATACCAAGTTCACCATCTTGTGAACAGTATTCTGACCCAGATTGACCATAGTCTTCTGATTACCCTTGACCCAGTTGACTACCATCATCTGGTTACCTCTGATGGTCCTAGTCAACAACCCATTGTCTAGTGACTCTGGCCAATAATCCATCACCCAGCTCTTCAAACCATTGAACCTTATATAGGCTTTTCTGAGGCTATGCTTCGCTCTACCAGGACCAAGCATAACACTTACATTGAACATACCCTGGACAACAGGGTCATCCACCATATCATTCAAGGAGATGTTAAACATTTCCTAGTCAACTCTCCCATAGTTGCCAAACTCACCATGGCTACTGAACTTGCTATGGCCACAGAACTGATCAAACCCAAAGTCACTCTTCCTTCCAAAAGAAGCTACTGATCATGTTCCCTCTAGCTGATCCTATGACCACAAGATCAATCTCAAAGACGATTTCATTCCCAAAATTGGCAAACTCTATTCCTTGTCCCCTGACAAGAAGAAGGCAGCTGACAAATTCATCAATGAAAACCTTACCTCTGGAAAAATCCACCCATCCTTATCCCCTCAGACATCCCCCTTTTTCTTTGTCAAGAAGAAAGATGGAAGGCTTTGCCCTTGTTAAGACTACCAATACCTTAACAAACATACTGTCCATGATGCCTACTCTCTTCCCCTCATCTCTGACCTCATCAATAAACTCTGTGATGCCCACATCTTTATTAAGTTCAACATTCATTGGGGATACAACAATGTTTATATCAAAGATGGACACTAATGAAAGGCAGCCTTTGTCACTCATCGAGGCCTCTTCAGACCCACCTCTTTGGGATGTGCAACTCTCCTGTCACATTCCAATGATTCATGAACAACTCCTTCTGAGACATGATCACCAAGAGATGGCTTGTCATCTATATGGATGACCTCCTCATCTTCTCCCCTAACAAAGCCACACACACCAAACAAACTAAGCAAGTCCTCCAATGAATGACCAAACTTGACCTTCAACTCAAACTTGAAAAGTGCCAGTTTGCCTTCTCCAAGGTGGAATATATTGGAATGATTGTCAAACCTGGTCAGCTTGTCATGGACCCTGTCAAACTTGATGATATTGCCAAATGGCCTACCCCCTCTAAGTCAAAAGATGTCCAGTCATTCCTTGGCTTTGCCAACTTCTACTGTTGCTTTATCCCAGATTATTTCACCATCACTCATGCCCTTCTTAATCTCACCAAGAAGGACCATTGTTAAAAATGGACCCCTGCCTGCAAAACATCTTTCCAGTCTCTGAAGAAAATCTTCCTTGCCCATCCTGTTCTTCAGCTCTCTGATCCCTTGAAACCTTTTGCCATTGCCACCAACACCTCCAAATATGCCTCTAGGGGAATCCTTCTCCAAACCAACACCAACAGTGAATAGCACCCATGTTCTTACCTCTCCCAGACATTTAGTGACGCTGAATGAAACTATGACATCTATGACCTGGAACTCCTAGCTGTCATCTGTGGACTAAAGGCTTGGTGCCACTATCTTCATGGATCTCTCTATTGTGTTCAAGTCTTCACTGACCACAAAAACCTCATTTACTTCAAGGAAACTTGTAACCTCAACTGTTGACAAGCACACTGGATGTAGGCAAAATAAGACTCAGGTGACTATGATAGAGTCAACTGAGGTGGGACAAAGTTGAATGAGCAGAAAGTATGTCCAAGATTAGTAAGCATATGATTAAGTAAGAATGATGTTTGAACTCCAACACTCCCCCTCAAATGGAATGGAGTCCAAGTTCCAAAGCAAAATGCTTAGCTTTAAATGAAGGAAGTGCTTTGATAAGGGTATCAGCAACCATGCTATTAGTAGGGCAATAAAGAAGAAGAATAGAACCAGCAGTAATTGAGAAACAAATGAAATGATAGTGAATATCTATGTGTTTAGTATGTGATGGTAATTACCATCCTTGGTCAACAAGATAGCAGACTGATTGTCATTGTAGAGTATGGTGGGGTCATGGAGTGGTCCAAAAAGTTCACCAATGAGTTGCTAGAGCCACAAGACTTCTTTGGCAGCATGTGTTGAAGTGACATACTTGACTTCTGTGGTCAAGAGCATGACCAGCTCTTGTTTGTGCAAGCTCCAAGAGATTACTCCACCATCTATAATGAATGCATAGCCAGACTCATCAGCAATTTAGCACATTGCTTATTCGAGCTTGTCTGCACTTTTCACACTTTTTGAGAGTCCAAGAAGTACAGCCAATGCTACAAGTGCATATAAGTAGTTTAAGTCCATTTTTAACAAGTCAAACAAGCCAATCAAGGGTAAATTTTTATTAAGTTGTTAAATAAGTTCAAACAAGTAAACTAAGAGGTGATAATGGTGTGCAGTGCATATACAAAAAAATATGGTGAGGACAATGGCACAGCATGACCAGTATCATGGTCATTACCTCATTCTCACATTCACAGATTGGCATGCAGCACACATCCACATGCAAACAGGTAGGGCATGTATGCACACAAATGGGTGGTGCCATTACTGTGGTATCCTGTCATGTCAAACATGATGGGAGTCATAGTTGATGGAGTGGCTGCACATGTGTGCAGCACAGTCATCATCATGGTGTCATTGATACCACTAGGCCATTGACAACGATGCCATCAACAGTGTGGCTGTATACAGTGGCTGCTATATGCATGAGTGAGGGGCATGCATGAGGGAGGGGTGTGTACATGAATTGGAGGGTGGTGGTGTTCATTTTGGTATGGTCATGCAGGCATCATCAACAGGGCATGTATGCTGTCATGTGGGTACAGCCATGCAGGTGTGATTGCACAGGTGTCATCAAGGGAGCATGTACACCATCATGTGGTGCAACTGCACAGGCATTGTTGATGGGGTGTGTACACACATCTGTATGGCATGGTGGTGTCATTGTTGTTGCACCATGTGGTTGTCCATGGGTCATGGATGGTGTGCATTGCATTTGTTGACACCATGGTAGTGTAGCATAGTGCAGTGGGGACTTAGGGAAATTTGAGCAAATTCCTGTGCAACATGTGATCCATGGAAGTTCACACACATATATGTATAATATGTCACATCAACATCAACACTCAACATTCAACATTGTCAACATCAACATCAACCCCCTCAGCCCACTCACCCAACCTGGAACTTCACCAGCAATAGGTGTGTGCACACATGTGTACCCCCACTTACAGTGCATGCCCTTTACATTCACCCCCACCTCACTGCATTCATGTGCACTTGTCTGCCCACCTCTCTCCCTGGCCACTCATCTACCCATTATACCTCCCTCCCTGGTTACAATCCTTGCCTGCATGGCTGCATGCACACTTGTCCATCATATGTGTATGTCTACTCCCTGTTCCCATGTACTTGTTTGCACACCTGCCTCCCTGGCTGCATGCATACTCACCAATTCAAGTGCATGCCCTACTTGACAACATGCACATGCTCTGTGCATGTGCACTCCTCTGCACCCCTAGCCATGAATTGACAAGGGGAATGTGGTGAGTCTTGTGTTGTCTGTGGGCAATGCTTGCCACCTGCTGATATGTACAGACTCTTGCCACTGCATGTGCTCATGCATGTGCATGCCCTCCACAAGTGCACTCACTCCCATCAGCCACTCCATGCCCTCACCACCTAACAACATACATGTGCAGATCATCTCCAAGCATATATGCCAGCCTTGGTGCTCCCCGTGTACACCAGCCACCTCCCATTTCAAGTGCATGGTCAGTGACAATACTTGTCACCCACCATTGTGCATGAATGCATGCAGACAAGTGTAGCCACTTGTAGCAGTCATCTCCTGCCACTGTTGCACATTTGTAGTGTAACCTCTATATGTATTACTTAGTTAATATATTATATTTTACTCAACATCTACAATAAGGTGTGATCAAGTTGAAAAAGAGAGAATTGAGTCAATTGATAGATAATGAATGCTTGCTTTCATAAGCTGAGTCAAGCATGATAAGTTGTGATCAAGTCAAAAACAAGGATAAAATAAGATTTGGGTTTGTATTGTCTGATTTATTCTCCTTATTGAAAATAAGACAGTAATAAAGGCAAATAAGTGAACATAAGTACTAGAAAAGTGACTGTGTATTTTCCTAATGGATATAGCATGACAGTGTTCCTGCAATGCTCCATCAGTATCAGCATACCCCATCAGGTCCTTCATTTGTGTCCCATAAGTCAGTGACTATGTTTTTGTCCTGATAAGGTAGTGGTAGACACATTTGAGTGCCTCCTAATGCAGTAGACCTGGGTTTTTCATGAATTGTGCTAGTGTTGATAAGGTAGACTTCACTCAGATCCAGCAAACCTCAGGGTCCTGTGACCAATGGCAAAGTTGTACTTTGCCAAGATTGCCTCTATGTAAGGCTGCTGCAATATGGATATCAACAGGGCATCACAATCACAGGTGATTTTCATCCCAAGGAGCCAACTGATTGGCCATAGGTCAATGATCTTGAATTGCAACCTGATTTCTGTCTTAAACACTTTTGATGAGCCTGTAACTGTACAGTCATCAATGTGCAATATGAGGATAAGTAGGTCAATGCCTATGCATGTGACAAAAACACCCCAGTCTGCTTCAGTGCACTTGAGGCCAAGTTCAGTGAGTTCTTGGTAGAGCCATTGGTACCATTTTAGCATGTCTTGCTTTGAACCATATAATGCCATGCATAAATATGCAACAAGTTCCTTATCTTGTTTGTTGAAGCCTGAGGGTAATTCCATAAATATAATCTCATTCTCATCTAGCTGACCATTGAGAAATGGTGAAAGTCGAAAACATTGACATCCCAGTCATAGCGAGCAGCAATGGTGAGGATAAGGCAGAGGGAGGACAGGCATGCAACCAGGGAATATGTTTCATAGTAGTTGACCCCTTGTACTTGTGTGAATCTGCAGGCAATAAGCTGTGCTTTGTACTTGTCAATTTTACCAGCTGTGTTCTTCTTTATTTTGAAGACCCACTTGCTGTCAATGATGTTTGTCCCCTTTGCAGGTCATGGTATGACGTCCCACATGTGCATGTCATCAAGGCTTTTTAGATCAGCCTGTATCATCTCATCCCATCATGGCTAATCAGATTGCTTGCATGCTTCATTGATGGTGTGTGGTTCAAGTGCTTCAGCCTTGTGCATTCCCACATACATTGTGTAAGCATCATCTTTGTCTCCCCATTTGACAGCCACATCAGCTTCTGTGGCTGTATGCTCCACCTTGTTCTCATGATGGCCCTCAAGAGCCACTTTCTGGATCCCACAAGGTACAACTGGTCTACCATTGCACCCATTGTGCATTCCTATGCCATCTCATAACATTTGCAGATACAGCAATTCTTTGTGCTGGTGACTAAATGATGGAGTTCAATGGCAGGGGTTTACACTTTGTCTATGGGTGTAGGAGGTTGTTGAGGGGCAGATTATCTCTCTGGTGTGTTATCTTGGGCTTTGTGGTTGTCCTGGCACTGATCACTTGTGTTTGCAGGCTCCTTCCCACTCTCCCCCTCAATCAGTGACCTTTTTCAACCTAACAGTGCAGTTACTTGGTGCCCAAATGAAATGTTGAACTCAATGGACACAGCATGACAGTTCTTGTCATAAATGTGATGCACCCCACTGTCATTGTCAAATCTGACTTAGCACCCCTCATAAGCTTGAGCATCTGACTTGGGATTGCTGTCATCATGGACCCAAACCCATACACCCCATATGGGCATGTTTGCAAGGCTGGGCTTCTTGCCTGTTAGCAGCTTGTGTGGTGTCTTGCTATCAAGGATGCAGGACCTGGTTCTGTTCTTGACCCAAATGACATGTACTAATGCTTCCCCCCACAGGTTTTTCAGGAGTCCACTGGCATGCAGAACAGTGTATACCCATTCAACAAGTGTGTGATTCAGCCATTTGGCCATGCTGTTGTGCTACAGTGTGCTGTGCATGGTAAGTTTGTGTTCCATGCCTTGTGATTTGAGGTACCAGCTGAATTCATTGCTCAAGTACTCACTACTGTGATCTGATCGAAGGCATTTGATGGTGGCACCATGTTGTGTTTTTGCCCATGCTGTGTATGTCTTATAGGTGTCAAATGTGTCAGATTTTGCTGCAAGAAGGTAAAGGTGTGTGTATCTGGTGTGATTGTCTGTGTATGACACATAGAACTTCTTGTACCCAGGGGTTTGCACATCCAACAGTCCCCAAACATCTGTATAGACTTTTCCCCTTGACCATTCCCTTGGCAACCATGTCACATATCATGGATGGCATGATGTGTGAGAGCTGCACATGTAGTTCTTCCATGATGAGTGTTTCAACTGTACTTGTGGTGTTTATGAACATTGGTTTTGTGGTGCATTTGACACAATACAGGCTGCCACTAAGTGGTATCTGGCCCACTAGCTGTTTCTTGGGGTTAAATATACGACAGACAGAGTCTCTAAAGAGTACAGCATAACCCACCACAGTGAGTTTGCTGACTGATATGAGAGTAATGCTCATAGATGGGGTATAGAGCATGCCTTTCAGGAGTACATGTGTCTTGATGTTCCTATTTGGAATTTTGATGAAGAGGTCTCCATGTCCAGTTGCATTGAAGGTATGTTTATTGACAGCTTTGATGGGTTTTGGCACAATGTGAACAAAGTTAACAAATTGTTCATGGTAGAGGGATAAGTGCTGTGATGCACCACTGTTGTATAGCTTGATAGTGGTTGCAGGTGAGTGTGTAGACTGGGCTAAAACAGTATATGGGAGACCACACTGACCAGTCTTTCCCTGAAGCATCTAGCTTCAGGACTTCTAGTACCCTGTCTTTCACTTTGGTAGACATTCAGTTTGAGTACAAGTTTGATGCTAGACTTTTTGTGTGATGCTGTTTAGTTGGGCTCCACACAGCTTATAACCTGTAGGTGAAATAAGACTCAGGTGACTATGATGGAGTCAACTGAGGTGAGACAAAGTCAAATGAGCAGAAAGTATGTCTGAGATTAGTAAGCATATGATTAAGTAAGAATGACACTTGAACTCCAACACTGGATGCTTGACCTCTAGGACTTTGACCTCCAACTTGTCCATGTCCCTGGAAAACTCCTTGCCAGCCCTGACACACTCTCTCACTGTTTTGATCTTATTCCTTCCTCAGACACTAACAATGAAGGTGTAGTCCTATTACCCCCTTCCCTATTTGTCAATATCATTGACAGCACTCTCCATACCCATATCTCCTCTGCCTCTGCCTCTGACCCTTTGATGCTCCAGCATCTCCAACTCACTGATACCATGTCCCTTGCTTGTCTCCAGTCCCAACTCTCCAACTGGCAGATCACCAACAACATCCTCACCTACAAAGGACATGTCTATATTCCCTCTGATGGCTCCCTTCACCATTCTATTCTGGAATGCTGCCATGACCACAACTCTGCCAGACACCCTGGCTACTTTAAAACCTGTCAACTCATCTCCACCAAATTCTAGTGGCCTAGCCTTGTCCATTACATGTGCAAGTATGTGAAAGGTTATGGGGTGTGTCAACAGAATAAAGTCAATGCACACCTGACTGTCCTGCCACTTACTCCTATCTGTGCTGCCAGCACCTGCCCTTTCCAATCTATCTCCTGTGACCTCATCATCAGTTTGCCCTCTTCTGATGATTTTAATTCTGTGTTAGTTATGATAGACCACACCTACAAGGGGGGTATTTTTATCCCAACCAAAGACACCATCACTGCTGAAGGCATTGCTGAACTCTTTCTCCACTATGTCTACAAATGCTTTAGATTTTATGACAAAATCATCTCTGACCATGGTCCTCAGTTTGCCTCCACCTTTGCCAAAGAACTTGGTAAACTCCTTAACTACAACCTTGTCCTTTCCACTGCCTACCATCCTCAGACCAATGGAGAAACTGAATGAGTGAACCAAAAACTCAAAACCTATCTCCATATCTTCTGTGGCACAAACCCTACTTCTTGGTCACAGAAGCTCTCTCATACTGAGTTTGCCCACAATCACCACCTTCACTCCACCACTGGTCAATCTCTGTTTTACCTCATGATGGATTATGAACCCCATACCCTACCTACTATCCTCCCTGAATCCCACATCCCTGCCATAGAACAATGTCTAAAGACCCTCGCATCTGCCTGAGATGCTGCCCTTACTGCCCACAAACTTGCCAGACAAGTCATGACCTCCCACACATGTCAGAAATTCACCCCATTCACAAGAGGGGATAAAGTGTGGTTGGAAGCCTAGAACTTGAAATGACCAACCAATCTCAAGTTCACACCAATACAAGAAGGACCCTTTGTTATCATCAAGGTACTATCCCTGCTCTTCTACCAACTCCACATTCTCAGTACCTGGAAGATCCACCCTGTTTTCCACACATCTCTTCTCACACCCTATTGTGAAAATGACATTCACAGTTCAAACTACCTGGCTCCACCCCCAGAACTTATAGAAGGTGAAGAAGAATATGAAATAGAGCAGATATTAAGACATCGTGGCAACCAGTTGTCATAGCAATACTTGATCTGATGGAAGGGCTATACTGCTGAGGAAGACTCAGGGTAATCTGAGTAGGCCTCAAACATTCAAAAGCCACTCTCAATGACTACAAAAGACAACATCCCAAGGCCTTTCCCTCCATTGCATGAACTGCCACTTTTACCCCATCATCACCATCACCAGAACCACCAACACCACTATGCCCATTGAATTCTATTCCTCCAAAGAAGAACTCTTCCAAATCCCTGCTCCTCGTACTGTCCACTTTGCCCCAGATGTCCCCATCTCTTCTTCCACCTCTATCACCATCCTCTCCAAAGTTGCTCTCTCCTCTGATGTCATCACAGAACCAGGCTGGGATAAACCCACTTGGGAACCCACTCCATACCCCTCTGTCCAAGCCTTGAATGTTCCTCTCACAGGAGAACATCTCAAGGAACCCCTCTACTGTGACCAGAAGAAGGAACTCCTCCACTACCTCTCATGTGATCACCTTGCTGTCTCCATCTATGCCCACTTGAATGTGGACTCTCCCCTTCTCCTCCTCTGTAGAGTCTTCTTTTCTTTAGACAATGTCCACCTTTCTACCACTCATGCCCCTGTACAACACAATATCCTAGAGACTGTACACCAGTTGGGCATGTTGACCTTCCTCTGTGATCTGGAACAGTATCTCTGTGAACTCACAGAACAGAAACAGACCTACATCACTCTCCTTCCCACTCACAGCACCCCTGAAGTTTGCACTCTGTCCACTCTATCCACATCCTCATCCTCTCTTAATTCTGACAAAAAGCATGTCCTCCAATGGGAAGAAGACCAGTGGACTGGCCATAATGGCAAAGAACCCCTTTCATACAACCACCCACACATGCACAAGGCATGTTACAATTGCCAACATCTTGGCCATCAGAAGGTGGACTGCCCTGACTACCAATGTGGGTTCTGTCACTGCTTCCACCCATGCCATACCATCATCTGCTACCCTCTCCATCGCCATACTCCAGATTGTGTACCTTCTAATTCACCTCCCAGCTCCTCCTCCTCTTCTCATTGTCGTCAGTCAACCATTAACCACATGCACCCCTCTAGGGGTCCATCTCATCCTCAATCTTTGATAGAACATCTCTAATGTTCCCTCTCCCCTCCTTATGAGGAAGATTACAATGCCACTGTGGATGCAAACATCACTGGCTCTCCAGGGGGGGTCTTTTTAGATCTCTAGGTCTTTGTCACTGTCTCAACCCTAATATGGGGGTAATGTTACAATTTCTCTTTTCTTGCCTTGTTATACACATTCTGGATGTTATTTCTTTTCCTATAATTACTCACCTCCTCTTAGTCATTGGCTCAATGACTCATCATCATCTCCTAATTGTAGTTCATTCCATCATCTTCTAGGACATTCCATGCAATTCCATTGCATTCCATTGACTCATCCTGCTGACTGATCCTGTGTACAATAGTTCTTTCATGTTCTGTTGGCTTTTATACCTTGTGTATATAAGCCTCTCTTTTATTTACTTCTCCTCAAGCTAGTTCTTTTCAGAGTTACTGCCTGTATCTCTAGACTAGCAATCCATTTGATCTTCCTTCCATTGTCCCTTGATTCTTTGAGTCTCCACCCATACTCTGAACAGGTAGATTGTCCTCTGAAACCCTTGTCCCCAAGTACCAAGTTCACCATCTTGTGAACAGTACTTTGACCCAATTGACTATTCATCATTCAGTTACCCTTGACCCAGTTGACTGCTCATCATCTGGTTACTTTGACAGTCCTAGTCAATAACCCATTATCTAGTGACTCTGGTCAACAAACCATCACCCAGTCCCTTGAACCCTTGACCCTCATATAGGCTTTTCTGAGACTATGCTTTGCCCTATCCAGACCAAGTGTAACATATCCCAGATGTAACAACGACAGTGTATCAATGAAAAAAATGATCTCAATCACAGCAAGAACACTTTAGCATATGGTTCCTTACCATCTAGGTGCCTGAGCTGGTTGTCAATCAAGTCAACCTGTCCTGCCACCCCACCCCTGACTAGTTCACCCACCACCTCACCAGTCAGTAGCCCTACTATCGGCTCTTCCTCTATTCCTTCCCTTCCCACCTTGTCTCTAGGCAAATATCAATGTATGACTGCACACAAGTCCTCAGAATGTTTTGTACAAAGGTGTGCCTCTCTTAACTTGTTGGCTGAAATGGACATTGTCTTGCACTCCTCCTCACTACTTGACAACACTTCTTGCTCTCTTAGTCATGCTGCTGGTCTCAATGTAAGTGCAACTTGAGTATTATTAATATGTACTTATTGTGTTCTCATAGTTTGACTCCAATGATGATGAAGAAACCATTCACCACAGTGCAAGTTTATTTCTAAAGACAACATATGTCAAGCATGGTGTCCAGCTGGCCAGGAAGAGGCTTACTGCCTGCCTTGTCAAGAAGCATTCCATGATGGAACATTTTCATCAATTTCAAGCTTCTCAAGTGGACCATCATCTTTTGAACATGGAGGCCAAGATTGGAACAGTTCACCATGCAATGTGGGAGTGTGGCATTCCCTTTCCCAGCTGATCCCTACTCACACTACACCAATATGGAGAGGGAGACACTGTTACCTGCTGAAGTAGTTGTCCATGCACTGTGTGTACACACACTTAGTTCATACCTAATGTTCCTTGATGTATATATCTCAAATACATGTGAGTATGTAGACTCTTGACCCCAACTTATGCTATCATCAGAACATTGTACATTGTATATATGTGTTTAGAGTGTTATGGTATGAGACAACTATAACTTGTCCCTGTGCACATCTAGGTACTATCTAGAGGCATCCAAAGCCTAGCTGCACACAATATAGAAACATCAACAGCCAGTTGTGGCCAATGCCTCACCCAGTCTTGCCTTTGATTAGATAATTGCATCACACTCTCTACCAGGTACCACCAAGCCCAAAACATGGATGAAGATAAACCGTCTAACAGATAAGCCACTTGTCCTTTAAAGAGACCATCTTGTCACCTCTACCACCTCCAGGGGTACCAGTTCTTTCACTTCCCCAACTTGTATTACTATACAGCTCCTTGAGGGTGGCAAGATCAAAGTTGAGGCCAAAAATGTTATCATTGCTCTGTTCCTGGCCATTCAAGCTCCTCAAAAGCACTCAAAACTGTATCCACATATCCACTGGTATTCCTTCAGCCAAATATACACCTGAAGCCACTGCCATCACTCATATTGGAACCTATCAACCTCAATACCTAGGATGATGGGGATGTCTGGGGAGACAGCATTGAAATAGACAAGAGGCAGATCATCAGCTCAACAGGTGCACTCAAACTTCAACAAGTACTAAATGAGATGGTCATCATCAGTGGTGGGATCATCAGTTTAAAAATGGGTGGCACTTGTAGTCTACCCAGCACCAGGGTTACTCTTGTCAAGTTCCTTGGTGGCATTGGTGGTGCTGGTATTGACAAGATCATGTGAGTAATGCAGTCACACATTCATTTGTGTCATCTCACTTTTTACAGAATGTAGTTGTAAAAGATTCCAACAAAGTAGGGACTCAAATTCAAGCTTGCCATCAAGGAGCTTTTGCTGACAACATTTATGGTGAAGTTATCATTGAGACACAATTTGCCAAGGGCAACAAGGAAGATGTAAGTTATGCCATTATTTTGTCTACAAGAAACTAATCCCTTCCTTAGCTTGGAGTTGATGTTGTTTTGGTTTCAGTTGGCTGTCATTCATATAGAGGGTCATAGCCTTGAAGATTGGTGTCAAGAAAGACAACAAGGGTCGCATCATCATTGATGATCAGTTCAACATGTCAATTAAGAATATTAAATGCATTGGTGATGTGACCTTTGGGCCAATGCTTGCTCACAAGGGTGAGGAGGAAGGTATTGCTGCTATTGAACTCCTCAAATCTGACTACTGCCACATTGGCTGTGGTGGCATTCCTTCTGTCATCTACACCTACAGAGATTGCCTGGGTTAGACAGATGGAATGAGAGCTGAAAGCTACCAGCATTCAATACAACATTAGAAAATTCCTCTTTGCTGCCAACTCCTGGACCAAGATGAACCTCAATACAGAGGACTTTGTCAAGTTCATCTCTGAAAAGGAGACCAACAAAATTCTTGGTGTGTACATCATTGGTGAGTTTTCCATGTCATGCTGTCATAAGAAGCACATTCAAGCAGAGTACAGCAGCACACAACAAGCTCACTATGCCCAGCACTATCTCTCCCCTCACTGCTTTCTGCATAGCCACCCTCACACAGGTCCAGGTCCACCTCCACCACACCCATGTCCACTACATTGCTGTCAGCCCCATGCTACTTGACATGCTCCTGCATGAGCCAGACCCATACTTGTGGGCAGTCCTTGCCCAGCTCGTCCACTGCCTTCCACCCCACCTCTACAATCACAACCTCATGCTCTCCCTCTGTGATCTCCATCTCCTCCAAATAACACCACATTCATCCAATTTTGCACTCATCATGCTCATCTCACTCCCAAATTGCATCCATCTGCATGACAATGATGATGACAATCTTTACACTCTTCACTGTTTAATTGCTCTCAATTTCCATGATTGTTCCATCTCCTTCACCCTCACCACCCTCATATGCAGGCTTGTCATCTTGAATAACCACAGAACTGGCCCCTGGGGCCTCAGATTGCTCAGTCTCCATGACTACCCAAATATTGACAATGTCATCCTCTCTGTTCTACACAAGTTCCCCCTCCTTTCTGCCATCAGTTTGTCTCCATCTGCTCTTCCATTGTCCTGGTGTGTCTGAACACAATACCCTTAGACTTGTGTTTCATGTGTTGCACCTCATCTACAGTCAGCACACACCTCTCCTCCCTTGGGTTTGGTCTCTCCTCTAACAGGTCTTTGTTTTATCCTGCTTCTCTCTCCCTGGCCCTTTACACTCTCAAAAAGATTGCATATACCACATCAATACCCATAGCACTCTACCCCTGTCCATCATGATCCATTTTTCACTTGCATATAGGCCAGCTCAACCATTCAATGTCTCACTCAGACAAAATTGCCCCTGTTGATAGCCCAAATATACTACCACCAGCTATTCAGATCACATTATCCATGGAAGATACTGTAGTTTTCATTCCTTCTCTGTGAGGATCAATTGAGGACACATCCAAGTTATCTCTGCCCAATCTGACCCTGGTTCTGCTAATGTCGCATCTCTCTCAATTGACCAATTGACATCCCCCAAACCCCACTTCCAACATCTCATCCTTTTACAAGAATGCACTGTTATGCTTGGTCCAGGTAGGGTGAAGCATAGCCTTAGAAAAGCCTGTTCTGGGTTTGAGGATTTGTGGTAACTATCAGGAGTCTGCCAATAGAGTCTCCAGGCAATAGTGAAGTGACTGGGACTGTCAAACCAGACAACGACAGTTGACTGGGTCAAGGGTAACAGAAAGACTAATGGCCAATCTGGTCAAGAAACTGTTCACAAGATAGTGAACTGAGTTCCTAGAGGGTCAAGGGTTCTGAGGACAATCTACCCATTTAGAGCATGGGTGGTGGCTCAAAGAGATGAGGAGCAATGGAGTGAAAGTTCAAGTGGATTGCTAGTCTAGAGGTACAGGCTGTAGCTCTAAGGAGAACTAGCTTAAGGAAAGGGAAAGGGAAGGGAAAAGGGAGGTTTATATACCTAGGGTATAGAAACCAATGGAATATGAAAGAACCATGGTACACAGGATCTGTCGGTGTGATGACTAAATAGAATGCAATGGAATTGTATAGAATGTTCAAGAAGATGAAGGAAGTACTATGATCAGGAAGCAATGATGAGTCATCAGGCCAATGACTAGGAGGAGATGAGTAATCATAGGAGAAGAAAATAATGTTCTGAACGCATATGACTAAGCAAGAAAGAAGAAATCGTAACATACACCAGCATAGAACAGGCATATTCTTCTTTTGTCTGCACAGGCAGTACAGTCCTCTGAAGATAATAAGTTGGATCAATTTGCCATTGCTCAATCATTGCCTCTGTGGAATACTTTAGAGACCCAGAACTCCTCTGTGCCATCCAAAGCCAAAGTGGTTGTCTAGGCTGTCATAGCACATGACTTCCTAGATGGTAGTCCATGCAGGAGTGAGGCAGGTGGCAGTGCAGTGGCACAACCTTTCATCCACCATCTCCTTGCCAGTGAGCTGGTGGCCTCCATCAAGCACCTTGCCCACTTTTCTTTTTGCAGGTTGTGCTCGGCACTTGCTATGGCACATTCCCATTGGTCTTCAGCCACAGGGACATGCATTCACCAGCTCACCAACTCACTGGCCCATCTGCTCATGCCCACTTCACAGTGGCACTGAGCCCTCCACCTGCGGATGCTGCTTTCCCAGCACATCATTACAGGGGAGGACCCTGTCTCTCATGTTGGCACAAAGTGTGTCAACACACATGATGCATCTACACCCTAGTAGCTGAATGCCACCCATCATCTGTGAGCACCAGCTCACAGACTCCCAAATGGAGTGTACACCATCCACTCCATTCATGCACTCATTGTACATCTATGCCCACAGTAGCTGGATGTCACCTATTATCTGTGAGCACCAGCTCACAGACCCTCAAATAGAGTGCATGCTATCCACTCTGTTCGCATTTTCATAGTACATCCACGCCCATAGAGCTGGATGCCACCTATTGTCCATGAGCACCAGCTCACAGACCCTTGAATGGAGTACACACTGTCTGCTCCCTTCACATTTTTCATGGTGCATCCACACCCATAATAGTTGGATGCCATCTATCATCCAGGAGCACCAGCTCATGGGCACTCAAACAGTGTGTGCACTATTCACTCAGTTTGCATTTTTCATAGTGCATCCACACCTATAATAGCTGGATGCCACCTATTGTCTGTGAGCACCAGCTCATGGACTTGAATGGAGTATGCACTCACCACTCTGCTCACATACTCATGGTGTGTCCATGCCCATATTAGCTGGATACCACCTACTATCCATAAGTGCCCACTCATGGACTATCAAACAAAGTGTGTGCCATCCACTCTGTTCACATACTCATATTGTGTTCTACACCCATAATAGCTGGACACCACCCTTGTCAGGGAGTTCCAACATATGGGCTCCTGCATGCACTGTGCACTTGTGCAACATGTATGTCCAGTGGAACAACCATGCATGCCATTACCATAACACGTTCATTTAACTGTACATGTTGATGCATGTTAATTCCAGAAGTGTGCAAATTACTGTGTCCACTGACTGATCCATACATAGTAAGCTCCAAGCATCACTGATACCATTCATACACTATCAGAGCCTCCTCCTTCTTGTTGGAATTGTCAGTAATTATCTTATCTTATCTTATCTGACATTCTATATCAGTCTTGATCAACGATCTAATCTTGATCATATGCATGGTCATCATGCTTACTGTTCAGATATTCTATTATCCATGATGACTGTCACAGTATGACATACCTGTCATATATTATGACTAATGGATAACCAATCCATGTCATGTGATTTAATATGCTGACTGATACTCCACTGCTCATGTTATGCCATTGGTTGATGCCTTATAGCTTCCTCTCTTATCTCTTTATTGCTATTGGCTGTGATAAGAGCTTTATACGCTATTGGCTACTATTGTTCTATCTTTATGGAATTACTATACACAAGTACAAACAGCATGTACTGTATATAAGGAGGAGCTCCTCATAGTTGCTCCTCTAACAGATTGAATAACAGATTGAATACATTCCTCTCTCCTCTGTTCATATCCAGTACTATAGGGTTCCACCCTTATACTGAGATTATCCTAGACTACTGAGGTCACTCCCCTCTATCATCTATAGGGTCACTCCCTCCAGTAGTTACTATTGCCCTTTGGCTATCTGTTATCAACAGTACTACCCTCTGACTGGTTACCTGGTGAGTATTCCCACCAGAGTCTTGTGACTTTCTTCCTCTGCACATGAGTGTACTATGAGCCCATACTCACCACATGTTGCTACAATTGAAGTCGTACTTCAATACTTCTGTGGGGGCAAGCTGTACTTGTGTTGCAGGCTCCTTCCAGGTGGGTTCACAGCTCTTCACCTCCACAGTGCATTGGGTTGGAGACCCTCTGGGGCTTTGCCCACATCCTCACTCCTACATATATACCTACTATGTAGTATTGTACACCCCTGCTCCAGCTGAGCAGCCACCATCATGAACGAACTTCACGGATGGAAGCTTGGCCTCAAAATGCCTCGAATGACTTGCAATAGAGGTGATCCAGTTCTGGTGGAACAGACCAGACACTCAACAATCCTCTCAAAGTCAATCATTCTCGCATGTGCAAACATGGTTCAGACACTGTTGTCAACATGATGCATTTGAGTAAATGGATCAAGATTGAGAGTGAGTTTGCATTGGCAAAATGGCAGGGGAGCCCATACATTATATCATCCAACCCATTCATGAAGAACATAAAGTCAGTGTTTGCAGAAAGCAGTACAAAATGTTCTGACAAGCCATCAGTGCTGGTAGGTGAGCCACCTCAGGAGACATGCCCTGACATGCAATTGTGATCTTGCTCTCTCCCTTCAAAGCCAGGAGGAATGGCCCAACACCAGTGAGATGATCTTGGAGGCAGTCCTCACTCTAGAGTATGGCACAAGCTCCAAAGACATTGCTCATACAACATATCTGTATATATTGGCCATCCCATCACATAACACCATGGGTCACCAGTCACCCACCAATGGTGCCATAAGGACAATGCTAACACAGGCACAACCACATCACACCATGTAAGGTGGGATGTGACTATGACATGTGAGCCATACATGCACCTTGTACCTACTTTACCCCCTCCAGCTGTTCAACAAGCCCAGAACCTCATTCAACACACCCTACATTGTCTCCATGTGTCTCTTGCCATCAACAAGTCCATTCATGATGCAATCAACATGATGAGAACAAGAAGATGACAACACATCAATGGCAGGGATGCAATGTCTGTGACCAGACACTATCACAAGGGGGCAATGGGATGCAGAGGTCTGTCACCACTAAGAACATCACAAAGATGCTGATGCTGACGTGTATACAAGCACACCCACAGTATGCTATATCCACAATAATGTGTTGTCAGCAAGCCCAATGGCTCATTGCAGCACCCCACATGTGAGGCAATAACAACTATAACATAACAGTGAATCAATCACCACCACAACACAACATCAACAAGGACCCAAATGTAGCTACAGTGCATCAGGCCCAACATGGCAGACTATTACCCCAATATGTACAAGGACCCAGCAATGTCCACAACCCCACCATGTCAAGGATGTGACAAGGAGAGGACCTGCACTCAAGATGGTGGGGGTACAAGTGTAGGTCCAATGAGGGCACCTACTCCCAGAGTAGAACACATTATGATTAGCAGGTTATCTTACATGATGACACCATGAACATATGTAGATAGAAGAAAAGTTATAATGATATTTGTGCTATTGCCTAGTCAATGCAAAGGCAAATGTGAACAATGCAACTGTGGGAAGTTGTGCTAAGCAGTCTACTGACAGATACTACCCACACTATTATAAATGTATGTGAACTTGACCAGGGCAGGTGTTGTGGGGTCAGGTTGTGTGGGGGTTTGATTCTTCCCCTGTGTGTGGGGCTCTCAGCTGTGCATCAACTGTGTCAACTCTCATACTACTGTGGGCTGCTGGCAGACTGTGACTTGGTTGTCACAATGCTGTGGTTGTCAGTAGATTATGGACTACCTATGGCCTGGCTGTCAGTTGCTGGTTGCCTGGGGGATGCTGTAATATTATGAAATGCTGTGTTTGAAATCTGGGTTTTGCTGATGAATATTGTTTGATTGGAGCTTGTTAACCATTTGATTACAGTACAACAAACTCAACTTTGCATATAAAGTACTGTATGTCATTGTTGCAACTGCATTTTACAGTACTGAGCAAAAACTTCTTGGCCAGATGGCAAAATTCAAGGATTACATCCTAGAAACAGCAGTTGTCTTTATTGCAGCTGCAGTAAGTTCATTGCATTTGTTGTGGCTAAATTAGTTAATAGTTCACAGATCAAGAATGTCCTTTGTTTGCTCAAGCAACATCATCAGCAAACTAGCCATGGTCTGGTCAGAAAGGTACCACTCTGGCCAGAGGGGTACCTTTCTGGAAAATCCATGGCTAGTTTGCTGATGATGGCAAGATTAAAGGTCTTGAAAGCACTGTTGAACCCATTAACTGGAAGGTATATGAGAAGTTTTATGATATGATTAGAGAGGTTGTAAATTATTCTGTTGCTGGTCCCAAGCTTCAACTTCAGCTTGACAGGTGGATAAAATGTGCAGTGCAAGTATTGTTTATGTTCGAGGTTCATGTTGTTCATGAAGTGGCTTATTAGGCATGGGATTGCAGAGTCAGTTGGTCATCTGGTTCCTGGAGATGAGAATGAATATACACTTACTCCCATGAGCCAGTATTATATGATATGATTTATGAATGTTACATTTGGTGATTCTTTGATATGAGTTTCCATGAGTGATGTGTGTGAGGAGCAATGGTCTGGTTATGTGTCTAGTAGTGTACAACATCTGTACATATCATGTATTTTGTAGTGGTCTGTACAGCTCTGTACAGAGGGGGGTATTTGGCTAATGTTGAACAAAGAACAAATATGTGTGTAAGACCATATGGAAGCTCCAGCAACATATTCCATTGCTACTGGCTAGTATGTGATTGATCCCAGTCAGCCTCAGGCAGGGTTATCAAGAAGGGCTCTCCAAGCAGCAGCAGCCATTATAGATGGGGTGGTGACACCAATACCTCAGGGCTCCATTGGTATGAGGCATGAGAATGTTTAATTCAACAACTTGCCCACCTTCCCTCTATGACTCAGGCCCAGGGTTGACATCTGTTATGCTTGTACCAGGTAGGTCCCATAGCCTTGATTTTGAGTGAAGCAAGAGTCAAGTCAGACAGACTGGCAAGACATTTGTCCACAAATTGATATGATTGAGAAGATCTAGCTTAAGAAATACCAGTACACAACTAATGGCTTATATAACCTTGTGGTAGGAAAGGAAGAGCAGAAGTAGAACACCTTGGGAAGCCATCAGCACAGGAATGCTGTCCACAGTAAGTACAAGAATTTGTAGTATCAAGGATTCCACAGTTATCAAAAAATGATGGATATGAAGGCTATGGAGGAAAGAGGCAATAACAAGGGATGAATCTATGTCATTGCAAGAGAGATAAAGTCTGATGTTATGTTAGAACATATGACCAATTAAAGAAAAAGAATAACCCAATAACAACAAATGGGATGAAACAAAGTATGGCACACCCACAGATCAGAGTGAGTTGTAACAACATCTGCTATTGCCACCCCCTACTCAGTTGGTGTTCTCAAGAATTCAGTACAGTTTCTGTAATAATCATCATCTCATCTATTAAAATGAGCTCAGTACTTTGGCTCAAACTTTCAACCTTCTTGTACTCCACATGTTCTACACTGGCTCATCATAGATTAGTTACCTTGCTTGGCAAGGTAGTCATTCCCTCATCTCCAACAGCTTTTGTGAAAGCCAAAACATGCTATAGCATACTTTCAATGACAAAATAATAGTCAAAACCTCTGGAGACATCTTGAAGCATGAAATGGCAGTCATATATTCACTCCCTCCTCATATTTCTAAGCCTGAAATTGTATACAGCATTTGAATCATTGTACTTCAAAGGCTATGTTCAAGATATTTGTTACATTTCCAATATAAGATCATACCTCACAAATTTTGACCATCCATCTGTCTTTAATCCCTATTTTCTGCTATGAAAGCTTTCAGCACATACACCCATTGACAAACCTGGTGGGATGGCTCCTCCACAGTCTGTTGAATATACATCCCACAACAAGTAACTTTGTTCAGCTCATTGATTTCCTCATCAGTTTTTCTGCAAGAGTTTATCCAATTAGTCAAAAGTAGAATCAATCAATAGTGAACACAGTGTATGCCTCCACACAATCCTCAAGCTGAGCTTCATATTCAATTTCAAGTTCTCCACATTCCACAACCCCCCCTCCCAACCCAAACACCCTCTGTCCACTTTCTTCCATTGACCATCAGCAAGCACCTCACCACCCAAAAGAAAAAACAACAGGTTCTCTAAACCATAGTCACAAACTGCTTTCCATAAACCACCCACCAAAAAAAGTCACCCACAACATTGACTGAACACAGAAATCTGACTCAGCACTATAGTAAGTTGTACTTTTGAATACTGCTTCACATCCTTTTGTCTGCTCTATATACACACATGTGTCACTTTCTTGTTGGCATCTATGAATCCAAGCAAGGTTTTGGGCAATGCCAGTCACCAATTCAAGTGTATTCCACTTACACAGTATAAACTGTAAAAAAGTAATGTACTGTAGTGCTTGTATTACTACAACAAATTATAACAACCACCCAGAGGGGCTTAATATCACATTTTGGAGCATTTTAGGGGTTTTTGGTTTATGTAAGTGTCATGCAAGCTTTGGTGGTGCTTCATGCACCAGTATCATCTGTCCAGCTGCCCTCAGTACTTTGCAACCCCTCCAGAATACAGCAACATGGTCACCATATCATAACATCTGTGCACTTGTAAATGCCAGACAGCAGCCCTGTCACTCCTGCTGAGGTTGCACACCAAGATGCTGATCTTGCCAGCACCTAGATTTAAATTCTGGTAGAAGATAGTTAGACAGACCCATATTCATGATAGTGGACACCCACCATGAACCCAATTTGCTTGTTCCTTGCCTATTTCCTGTCCTGTCCCAGATGCCATTCAATGGAAACATGTAATTGCATCTGCCATTCAACCAGTCATTGCAATGCACTCACATACAATCCAATGGATAGTGGAATTTTTGAGCATGAACTGTAATGATTAAAGTGGTTGACAGGCATATAACAGATCATCAAGGAAAATACTCACACCAGCAGCAGCAGCTAAAGCTTGTTCCCATGATCTGGAAGTTAGCATTAATCTCATCCATTCCTTGATGTCGTTCAAAGTGCCATCCCATGCATCCTTGCCTACCTATGTATTGCTCCACTCAACTAGCAAGTCTTGCAGGGCAGCAGGATTGAGTGATAATGCACCAGTATACTGCAAGATAGCTTGGTTATATTGTTTAAAATTCATAGTGGTATCTCCAAGGAACTCTAGTCTGCCACAACAACAATGTTTGAAGTCTGATAAAAATGGTCACACCAATAGCTACTTGACAATTGGGAGGACACTAGCTCACCAGAAACCCATGTCTCAATGGGCTTAGTCATGTCAGTCTCTTCATCTAGAATGTGCATCCCACACTCATCAACCTCCTCTGTGTGACCTCCTGCAAAGAGGGCCTCACAGTCGTTGTTAGATCATGAATACAAGATCATCAAATTTCCATCCAGAAACCTGTCAAAAATCAAGGTAAATTTCAATATATGATGAACAGATTGGAGATATACCAATGTAACTACAAGGGGTGGTTGATGAGTGCATTGACTCACTTTAATTCACACATCCTGAAAAGACCAAATCGCATGCTCGTAATTGCCGCTCCCCATATGCTCGTCCCCAACGAGGAGGTGCATGTATGCCTATCAATGCCATCAATAGTGATGCTACTACATTTATAGACAGCTTTTACGTGCTTGGACTCGATATAACGCTGGGTCTACCGGCACATGTGCACTGTCAGTAATGAGGTCGTCGATACATGATATTGCATCAACATGGTCCCCCACCATGAAGAGGCCTGATGAAGAAACAAGTTGAGAAAGGACTGACATTGGACAGAATGCCGTACCTTAATCACAAGGAGAAGGGAGACATGTTCCGAATGAAAATGTTCGAACGCCATATCGCAGACCCGAAGTCCTTCGTCCTTTTCCTCCTTTCCAATGAGAGTCACACCCTTTGCGGCGTAGCCAATGGGAGATCGCTGAGCGTTGATGGACTTGATTCAAAACAGCGTCAGCATTCACGTATGTGATAGTAAAACAAGATGTACCTCTTTCGCGTCGACGAGGGACGCGTCCCAGTGGCTCAGCCGCACTTAAACGAGCGCCCTGCCAGCGAGCACATGTAGGTGCCGTTTTGCGACGTCTGGATTTGCAGCGGATAGCAATGCTTCTGCATCTGCGAGTTGATCGCATTCCATGCGTAGAACAGCGTCGTCGATATCAAGCTCGGGCTCCTGGAATGACTAATGTAGCGAGCATCGATAGAAGACAACACAAAACATACCGAGATAGAATGGCAAATGACAGGAGACAAGTCTCTTACGGTGATCTTGTTTCCCGCAGCAATTGCAACGAGCTGTCCGTCTAAAGAACACGCAATCGAGCATACGTCGTCGGTGTGGTGGATGGGACCGGGTTGGGTGTTTCTCGACAGGTCCAAGAAGGTGACGGTTTTCTGTACGGAATACGCTACGAACTTTCCAAGTTGTGGCATTGCAATGAATGAAAATTTGTCGGCATGAGGAACCGGCCACTCGAAGAAGTTTGACCCTGTAGATGCATCGATTTGCTTGATTTTCCTGTCGTTGGTCGCGACGAAGAGGTAGTC
Organism: Phylloporus cf. gajari; assembly: GCA_038094015.1. NCBI lineage: Eukaryota > Fungi > Basidiomycota > Agaricomycetes > Boletales > Boletaceae > Phylloporus > Phylloporus cf. gajari. The sequence continues at coordinate 8,587 of JBBPTF010000004.1, read as the reverse complement.
GTTGTGCCAAAGGAGACAGTCACGTGCTCTGACATCAACGAGTAAGCGCCCATCGTGGCTGTTCCAGATGCGTGACTGGCTGTCACAAGTCAGTCACCTTCTGGGTATTTGGGCGCGATGACCCACTCGTGGTCGAGTGTTCGCACATTTCTGCGTGTAGCGATGCCTCAGATGTTAACACTGCCGGTCTCATAGTCGGGCGAGAGGAGACATGTCGAGTCCGGCGAGAAATGCACATCCCAGATGCCGAATCCGATCTCGCCCTCGACGACTAAGTTGTTGGTAGGTCGTCGCATCCCAAATGACAACGAATGTGCCTATCGATGGCCTCGCTGCGATGAGTCTGCTGTCTCTTGAAACGGCAGCCCTGTAGGCACCGCCCTCCACAGGTATCGTCACTACTCGTTTGCCGTCCTTGACTCGCCACACTTGAACACCCTCCTGACCGATCTGATTTCTATCTCGTCGGTACGCACCATTCGTCGTCGACATGTCTGTTGGCGACACACAATCAGCGGAGTGGACGAAGCAGTGTTTGGTGCGTGTACGCGTTGCCTTCCCCTGAAATAGCTACCTCGTGTTTTCAGCGCTAGATCGTCATTTCGGTCACTATTGCGGTCCAGACCCAATTGCGACATGTCGTCCTCCATTTTACGCAAACTCCCTGGCAGCTTTGCATCGGGCGCCTTGCCTGTCCTTCCGAACAATGTACCGCCAGATTCGCCCAAGTCCATCTAGTGCCACCAGTTTGGTTCTCTAGTGAGCATGCATCTATCATACGCTGCAACTCTGAAGCTCATCGACGGAATTGGTACGTATGAATTGCATTTCGGATAAGCACCCCATTGAGAGCGGATTCCAGCTTAATCATATCCACTCCACGCCATCCTGTGCGTTGGAGAACATCCGTGATCGCTAGAGAGGCTCTGGCCTAGGACAGACCCTCAAAAGGGCGCTGCGCACGAGCAAGACCGATACTTTGTGATGGCGGATGCACACTGCTGGCAACTAAACACTTGTGGGAATTCAGCCCTCACCAAAGCCTGGTCCCACCGCCACATCCTGATGATTAAATGACGACGAATATCGCTGTACAACGTAGCAATTTCGGCCCTAATAATCAATAGGATTCCTTCCATTTCAGTGTAAAAGATTCATCTCGTAGTTCTTTGCCCAGCCGTTCCATCCTCGCGCTGGTTGAGTTTTTTGCATCATCCAGTTGAAAGGGAACTAGATGCCTAAATGCCAACACGACAGCTTTGAATTATCACAACTATCGCACGCATGCTCATTTCCCAGGTTCTGAAGTATCCACGTCTGAAAAAAAAACTCGTCATCCTCGTCATCCTCGCCCTCTCCGTTAGTTTTTGCACCGACGGATAGACCAAATTGAGTTCTCGTGATTGTCAAGTAGGTCCAAATCAATACATGAAAGGACATGATTGGCGAGCTTGCCTTCATCTGTCCCCCCAAAACATTGGGTCAAGGATGATCTTGCTGAAAGACGTGTGCTTACCAAATAGCTGCCCACTTGGGGGCGCGGTCGCAATGACAATCGGCCCTTGCATGCGATTCGTAGTCCGAATAATTGCCTCTGGCTGGAAATTGTTGTCGAACAGCTCATATTACACTTGAGGGTGTGCGTATAGAGCAAGACCAAACTCGCCCCATCCATAGATGATAAACTTGGCTAAACGCGTGCCTGTCATCTATGGAGCATGTCAGCGCTGTGATTTTCTTCTTGTGGTACCTGTACGTACCTCCGCAAAGGTGAGCATCATTCTCCATATCGTACTGCCATGTTCCCCGCTGCTGCCATCAGATGCTACACGTCAACGAGTCAGGACATGCCCTTCTCTCAGGCTCTCTATCGACTGCAATAGCACCGCTTTGATCCAATAGCCCATCTCCGCCTCTTCGGCCACCGCGCTCCGGATCTTGATCCCTTCGTGTACCTAGCGAACGATCTTGTCAGGTTCTATCGACGGTCAAAGGACAAGACATACAAGGATATCTTGAACGGCATACAGTGTACCCGCAACCGTACTCCATACCTCAGACGCTTTTCGCCCAACGAGGCAAAGAAAACGAAGCTCTTGCAGTTGATAAAGTAAATCGGGGTTGATGCATGAAAGGACATGCTCTGCAAGCTCGCCCCCGTCTGGGAACACGTCAGGCTCACGATATTGCAACAGGACATGTACATACCAAACGGTTGCCCACTTACACGTGCAGCCATGATTACCATTGGTGTCTGCACATGCTTGGTTGTATGAACGATCGTCCCAGGTAGATGTTACCGTTAAACACGGGTCTATATGGCACCCGGGGGCATATGTGTCGAACGTATCCGAGATCCTCCCATCTTCTGAGAATTGACGCACGTCGTGATACATCCATGGCCTTCAACCAAGTTCCACAATTAAAAACTGTTGCTCAAGTAGAACATATCTTAGCGTACCTTCGAGAGAACTCGCACACTCTCGCGTATTGTAAGATTGTGTTTCTGATCCTTTTCATCAACTGGTGTACTTTGATACTCTTGAGAGTCCACCAGGACCAGTGCGTCCGAGTTCTGTACAACCTCCTCACTCCACCGCGCAGATCGTGCAGCACAGGAACTGAGGACGTATTACTAGCTGTCAGCCAACCATCGTAGTGCCGGTTATGATTGGAGTACAAACCGGCTCAGACAGTGCCGCAGCTCGCCCCGTTCAGCGATATCATATTGATCCACGGCGATCCAATCCTTTTTGAATTCATCCGGATACTCGAGAGACGGACTAGGGCGTTCCCAGGTCAATCTAGCAGCAGCAGGATGTATGATGGACGTACGCGCGATGGAATATTGGCCAGTTCGCTGGTCTATGCGACTGTGGCGTGTATATCTCGCTATCGGAGGGTGGGGTTCATTGTGTCACATGTACAAAGGCGCAGAATAGATTCTCACCTTGTCCAAAGCGTGCTGTCCATCCCTCCCTGCAAGGGGGCGTCGTGTGCCGTGGACGTGGTATTTGTTGAGCGACGGCTAGCTGGTATAATGTATCAGCGTCGTCTACTGGCGCGTGAAAACGCACCTACTAGCCTGATATATCAACCCCGTTTGAGGGATGGCTGGCCTGCACGGGTAATGTATCAGTCACCAAGTAGAGAGGGACCATACCCAATATATCAATCGGTGGGGATTCGGGAGTGTCGCGCTTGCATTGGAGGGGATAGGCGGAGGACCCAACGATTGGCCGTACAGTTGGGTAGGATGGCTATGGCAGGGAATATGAGTGAGAATCCAAGCGGGTGAACAACAATGACCCGCATGGGTGACCGACAATGCGCGACAAGACGACCACGGTGGAATATGAGCATCGGCCCACCGGAGCCAAAGACCAGCAGGACACATGCGCGGCTGACAATACGCCTGTGGAACCGACAATCGGGTGGACCTGCACGTGATGGCGCGACACAACCATTTAAATGCGCGTCCATTCCGTGGTCTTGGAATTAACACTCACACTGCACGAACCTCTCCTCGAGGCTAAGAGCCAATGGCCCGCACACATACAGCTACTAGAAAGATCACCACTAGTACGTTGATCTGCCCAACTATGTCCTGTACGTTGTTAAGTCGCTAACTGCAGATAATTTTCTATGCCATTATCCAGAATCGTTGTACGTTTGTCACCTTCGTGAGCTTTTGATCCCTCACAAACCAACCACAGGCGTCGCAAAGGATATTTAATGTCCGAAGACCGTGGAAGGATCATAATTGGCGATTTCGAATGCCGGCCTCAGGATCCAGCGAGAATCGGGCTATACGTCGCACTCATGGAGCTCGTGATGTTAGCCAATGCTAGGAGGACAGGTCGTGAGACCAAGAACAAGGAAGCTGGCGAGAGCGATGGACGCAAAGAAAAGGGTTGAAGAATGGAGACGGGAGGAGAAGGAAGGCAGGCTTGAGGACGACGAGGACACCTTGAAGAACGTGGTGAGGACAGCTCGGAGAAGGACGGACGTCAAAGATATAAATCCAAGAGACAGCAGGCGAGGTAAAAAAAAATATGACTTGACCGAACAAGCTAGCCCGGGGGATGAGGAAGAGCTGGGCAATGAATTGAACCTGACACGTGTGATACGGCTTACGGGACCCTCATCGCCCTTGAGCCACCGCCACCCGCCTCACTCCTGCACGGATTATCGTCAAAGAAGTCATTGGACGTCGTCTTCCGATACGTTGAATTCGGCATCCCCTGCACCAAAAACACGAGCAGTGCGGCTCATTGCTCGACTTACGCGACCGTTTGGTGGACAGCCCACTGGACACATCCCTCTTACCCCGATCGACCGTGACTCTTTTGGAAAAGTTAACGTATGTCCATTCATGACAAAACTGAGAGGGCCGTTTAGTGCACTTTCATATAAGCGTTGAACACCGGTAGGGACATAATTTGAGGTGAGCGGCAAGATGCTCTATCGAGCGATCCAGCACGATTGTGGAAAAGGGATAATTCAAACTCAGACGGCTGAGCTTGAAAAAGCATAAATGTTTCAGCGTGGCAGTGCTACCTGCAATTGCTTGTGGCGCAGCAGGGAGGTGCGAGAAGGTGAGAGGCTCCAGAGGGGTTGCCGCTTGGAGTGAGAATGTTGCGTGTACCAAGGACGCTTCGTGAACGTTGAGACGGCTTTGACACTTTGTTGGATGTTTTTCAGCTCGGTATGGATGGAATGGAGCTTAGTACGGAATCCAGGGGATTGTGCCTGGCCGATCGCAATGAAGCGTTTCATTTCAGGCTCAGAATTGAGTGTGTTTGGCCGTCTGGCACAAATCAGAGCTGTTAAGGTAGTGGTGTAGGACGAGACGAAGAGATCCGAAAAACTCTCCTCGTCGTTCCTGTATGGTGCGGCTGCGTGGAGAGGCAAAGACGAGAACTCAGCAGTAGGGCACCACCAAATCCGTGACTCCCGAGGGTATGGAGTCCTTCGGAGGACATTGACGACGTGGGAAACTACACTGCCCCAGAGTTCCCGTAGGAAGGACTGGAATCCAGTCGTCACATCCTTTCTCCTCTGAGTCGCCGGCTGTCTCAGAGTATAGAGGTTTGATGATAGCCTTTGAACATCTTCTCTTGTAACTGGTAGCGGGATGTGAACAGGACCTCTGTCTGCAAACACGACGAGCGCATCGCACCCGAATCTGCTAGCATTCACGACGACAATAGCGCCATCTCTCGCTGCACACTGGAGATCTGAGATAGGCTCTACCTCGTGTTTTCAGCGCTAGAGCTGGGTTGGCAGCCTCGCATCGCCGTTCTCCTTACGATCCTTCTCACAGGCCCGATGCCCTGGATGAGGATTGACCGATATTAGTGAGTCTTTGTTGTTTGCCCGCCACACCTACCGGGTCGCGAGGTGTACCCTCATCCTGACCATACCTCCTAGTTTATATTGCGCGGGGAACGATGTGGTTTGGACACTGTACTACTCCGTGCACCATTAGGATCAAACATAAGCTATACTCGGCAAGTGATTTTGAGAATACTTAACTCCAGAGATAACTAACTGTCGATAACCGGCAGGATTTACAGACGATCACAGAAAACGATCAGTTGTTGGTATACAGTAAATGGTATCATGGGAGGCCGCTCTACCCAAGCCGTACAAGAAAACACGGAAAAATCAGTACCTAGGACCTATAGCTGGATAATCGTGCCGCAAATTGCACTTCTCTGAGACGCCCGCCTGCACGGTCTTCCCAGTGGAAAGGAATATGTGACCCACAGCTATATCGGCCCCAGGACAGCACGAGACCGATGCATGCACCTTTCCCTTGTGTCGCTGACTTGGAGATTATCAGGGACCTCCAGTCTCGTACCAGGCTAATCATAGCCAGTACTCGTTCGATCTAGTCAGTACATCACACCATTTCCTTCAACGACAGACTCGATTACCAGCGTGTATTATACGCACCAAAAGATAAGATAAGATATATAAACGAGAGACGAAATCAAAATCACCGCCTCGCCTTTACCTTGAACGCATCCGCCTTGCCCACCAAACTCAACAACGCCCTCCCCCGTTGATATGCCTCCTCCTCGCTCGACGAATCCACCCATATATCCGACACCCCCCTTTTCTCGTCCTCCAGCGCTGGCGGTGGTGGCGAAAACGTCGGCTGCGACGATCCCCGCACGCTCTTCCTTTTCACCGCCTCTTCCTTGGGCGGATCCACGACAGGGGGTGGTGGGATCGTCAACACAGGCTCAGGTCTCTTCCTCTCCCAAACTCTCCCGCCCGGTCGCATACAATGATACCGACATCGAATCCCGAAACGATGCTGGCGACACCGCGCGTTCCTCTTCCTTGCCCAACGCAGACGCCGGCATCTTCTTATCCCCGTTCTCTGTACGCATCGGAACGGTGGCTGGGCTGGGTGAGGGCGTACGACTCGCATTGCGCAACGCCGATCGGAGGGGCATCTTGACCACGCCACGTCCACGACCCTGTCCTGGCCCCTGCTCCACAACCCGCTCCTCACCTGCACCGACCGTCCAACTCGAACGCCTCCCTCGTCCCCGCCCATTCCCCTCCACACCCACGACCTCATCCCGCCCCACTTCGCGCAACACGGACCCTGGGGCACGCGGTACATCCAACGACCTAGACTTGTCCATGTCGTCGCGATCTTTTGGACATGTCACATCGGCAACAACGCTCATCAAGCTTTGGTTTTGAACATGGCCATGTATCGGATGACCATTGCCAACTGCCCGTCTATGCTGTTTCTTGGCGTCGATCGACGATCGGGTTGGCATCGGTGTCGACGATGGCACGGGAGAGGGTGTTCTGGATGGCGATGGCGACCCCTGGCGCCAGGTCGTACCCGTCGAGGCTACGTGAGTATCCACCACAGTCACGGATGCAGATCGACGGTGGGTCTCGGAGGGCTTGGGGTTTGTGTGCAGTTACATCCCCATCAGGGGGAGATCGCAACCGCACGGAGGGGACTGTGAATTCAGAGATCATGTGCTGGCGGGAGGGAAAGTGTGACGTCGCCATGTGAATCAGGATCCGAGGTAGCAGGTTCATGGTCTCTGGACGTCGCGCCTTCGTGGCTGTTTTCCGCCGACCGCGCGGCCGTCTGAGACGCGCTCTGGGACGGCGTCAACGACGAATTGTCAGACGCATACGTAGGGTAAGAGCCTGTTGCATCATGACTGAGTGGCGTCCATACGAGATGAAACGAGGACATACCAGTATGCGGAGGTGACCCTTCGGCAGTGAGGGCCTGCAGGGCTCTGAGCCCCTGTTTCCCCATGTCGCCCCAGACCCACCCGCAGTCGATGAGTGCACGACAGCAGGCCCCAAGTCCGTCCCGTGCGACGCTGATCCGCCGTGCGTCGAGCTTGCGTTCCTTGGCTACGAGGTGTGCCCCGCAAGCCTGGAGTTCCGCTTGAGCTTGTGCGAGCTTGGCGTTGGTACTGGCGGGGCTGGACCCTGTACCGGTGACAGTCGTTGGGAGGGTGCTCGAGGGCGAGTAGTGCGCTGTTGTCGAGTTGGTCGAGGGGAGGGAAGAAAGAGAGGCCGAGCCGAGAGTAGACATGATGCGCGACGACCGGTGTGCCTCGCGGGTCGCTTTCGAGGCCTTGATGAGACGGGTGACCCTGTCGTACGTGAGCGTGATGACCTACAGCAAGGGTGAGACGTACAGAATGTCGCGGTCGCGGAGGACGGCGGAAAGGTCATCCTCGAGAGTTTTGAGGCCGAGGAGCTGCTCACGCCAGGTGTCGATAGCGTGGTTGTAGCGCTGGAGAGCGTCGTCGGCGCTGGCCAAGAGGTCGACGATGGTAGCGATGGTGCGGGCGGGGGCAGCGGGATAGGCGGCGGCGTAGGCAGAGAGGGACGCGAGGGCAGCATGGGAGAGCGGGAAAAGGCCCGAATCTAGGGAGTAAACGAAGGTGTAGTCTGTGCGTATTCAAGTCGCCCCTCCCTGAAATAGATCCCACCTCGTGCCTTCAGCGCTAGAACTTCGTTTCGGTCGCTATTAGGTGTTTAGACTCGTATTATCCCTACGCTCGAGTCCATCCTCACTCGTATCACCCATCCAGTCCGCACGGCGTTCATCCACTGCCCTCGGCTGTGCATCTTGTCGAGTCCGGTGAGAAGTCAACGTCCCAGATAATCGGATTTCTTGGAAACTTTTGCGCAAAGACTTGTTCGTGGATTGCGGCGTCCCAAACCCAAACTTCGCCCAAGTATAAGCCCGCTGCGATGAATCTGCCGTCCTCGGAGACTGCAACGTTCCAGGCATCGCTCGCTTGCATCGTTACCACGCGTTCACCGTCTTTCACTCGCCATACTTGAACATCCTCAAGACCACCGCTGACGAGGTATTCGCCGTTTGCCGTAAATGCCACCGCCTCCACCCACTGGCGACCAGTATCAATATTAATCGCTTGGGAATGTTCTTAGCACACATCGGATGGGACTCTATTCGTTCTCCACCATCGCCTCAGCCAACTGTGAACACTGTACCTACCATGACCAGGATGACGCTACCACGACGAGCTGGTCAGAAAAGCGTTGCCCATTAGGG